>SWBT01000016.1:0-118982 GCA_005298045.1 Pleurotus ostreatoroseus | reverse complement strand
TTCTATCGACACGTCCGGCGCTCAGAAATCGGTACTAAAGGGATAAGAAAGGTATGCTATCCTTATCAAATTCTTGCCACAGATATATGCGAGACAGGGAGCACGCCTCTCGAATTTCCGTGGGCTAGCCCTTCCCACGGAAATTGTGGTATGTCTGTGGTGCAACGGTAGGTGGGTCTCTGTGTCCACTATTGTAACGCGTTTGCAGCCAACTTTTGAATAGGCGCTCAAACGTCTCGATTTGGTAATTTTATGATGGGATCCACGTGAATTGCACTGCCTCCGTTCCTCATTTGGACAATATCTGCGGTGGGAGCATTGCCACATCGGTGGGAGAGACCCGAAGGGCCGACAAGTTGTACCATACAGTGCTTTGCATAAGTCCGTGAAAGTCGTCCAGTTTTTTCCCTTTGTTTGTACACGGCGCCACAGCTCAATATATCACTGATGTCACGGTGGTGTGACAAGCGCGTCGACGTCTTATGTTCGAGTCGCGGCGACCTCTTCATTGTTGACCGCCATGGGTCGTAACATATCAGACGATCTAAAGGAGCGTATGGTTCTCTGGCACTTTGAAGGCAAGCGAACTATACCATGGATTGCTACAACAGCCCGATGCTCAATCGGGCTGGTCCACATTTATAGATAGTACAAGCTACTGTTTGCGAGAGGTAGCGTGCTCTTGTTTGAGTCGACCAGCACATACATGATGGTTCATCGACGCGACTGCCGACGTGTACGACGTGCGACTTGCCAGAGCGAGCAGCGTCGACACCACTGCGACGCGCTTGTCACATCACCGTGACATCAGTGATATATTGGCTGTGGCGCCGTGTACAAACAAAGAGGAAAAACTTGACGACTTTCACGGACTTATGCAAAGCACTGTACTACAGACTATCCTCTGTGCACTCAACATGTGAGTGCTACGATTCCTACCAAAGTCCGGTATTTCGATGGTGGACCTCTTTCTGGCGTGAGTACTGGGGCCGTTCAAGTATCACTAAGTAAAGTGTTGACTCACGTCCATCCTGCAGACCTCCGGTAGGCTGTACTCATTCTCGAAAGAAGGCAACATTCGCGTGATGCACTTCATAATCAGTGTAAACATCTTGAAAGCTCCTGGCCAATTCTCTATGGTGTACAAGACTGACAGGGATGTCAATGCTGACAACCATGTCATCTTTATCGCTCGATACGACTTTGGCCCGACGACGGTCGTGTGGGTACGTTTCCGAGAAATACTTGATGCCTTGCAGTGCTTACTTTCATCATTCGACGCCAACACCAAAGACTAGGCTATCTGCCATGGAGATTCCAATTACACCTTGTCGTCCGTCCACGCTGAGGTCACAAATTGTACGCCGGTACCAAGAGCCTGGGGTTTTGCATCCTCGAGCACGAGCTGACAGATGCCACTGCCACAGCCTTTTGGACCCATTCGGAGTCATTCCCTCTGACCGAGACAACGGTTGGAAGACGGTCTGCGTCGCTGAGCTCGACGGTAAATCCGTGGACTTCAATGTCAACAGTGACAGCAGCACTATCTGGTCAATGGCGTCGTCCTCATCGGCGCCTCCTCCAGCGGGAACTCAAGAGTGCCTGTCGAGCACAAGCGCAAGCAGGGCCAATGTGAGCCGCAGCGGCACGTCCTCGAGTACGTTCGACCACTATCTTCATTCCCCTCCGCGTCTTCCGCTGCTAACCACCCCACTGTTGTTCTCAAAAGCACAGGCGACATGAGTGTGGCGATGAGCGTGCCAGGCTGCCAGCAGCAGATCGAAGCAGGCAGATGTGACAGCCATAACAAGCAGCGGGAACAGTATCGCGGCGAGCGTGAAACAGCAGCATAGCATCGCAGAGTCTTTTATGCAGATGTCGTTCTGAGATGTGCGTGGGCTCGTTGGTGCACTCGACACTCTTTGTTTCGTCTCCGCATTGGTGTCACTAATATTCCAACTTCGGAAATTCAGTTGACATGAGTCGCTTGCTTTCTCATTTGCGGATATCTCAACTGCCCTCATATTTTCAGCTAGAAAAAGCTCTCTTAAAGATACAGACACTTCTAAAAAGCATGGCCGCTATAGCTAAACTAAACTGTCAAAATGGCAGTTCCTTCGTCTGCTTTCGGCCGTTTCAATCTCATCTTGTTTCCGTAGGACTTGCCATCGGGCCCAACAGTTCAGTGTCATTTTTGGTACTTATTTTTCATCGACTTGGCTCACTGATGTACCTACTTGAATACGTGCGTCCATCTCGATTGAAATCGTATGGCGTGGTTTTTCCTTTTTAGCAAAGTGTATATCAGATATTCAAATGACATCGATACAGATGTGTTCAATACAATTACACGTATGATTGAGAGTAAGTTGGGTTGGTACGTGGGCTATATATTGCTGCAGAGCAGCAGCTGCGCCGTTATTCTCTACCTTACCTTCCCGTTTGGGACAATGGTAATTTCGGCTACCACGTGGTTGGCGCTCAGCGCGCCCGTCCAAGACGGCGCTCGCTGTCGCTGGAGGGACAGAACAATTGGGAGCCGCTTCTTCACGCACCGTTCAGCAGACCATTGTGTTCCTCCATCAGTATTGAAAGTTGACGTGTTTACTTACAATAAACGTTGCCTAAAGATCAGCCAGGTTTACCTCAAGCTCTGATTTCGACCCCCCGCTTCGCCAAACTCCCGTATACGAAGATGTAACTGTCGCGGGTCACAATAGTCATTTCATTAATCGAATACATTGCAAGTTGACTGACCCACTTTCTAGATTTTAGTGTACCATGTATGTGTATACTGCACATGGACTTTGGTAACGGACATCCAGGAATGACAGGAACGAATGCACAGTCTTCGAACGCGTACATTTCTGCGGCTGTACATTCCCAAGACCGAGTGTTCTCCCGTGAGCTTGTACTTTCTCGTACGCGTCCCCCGCTCTTCAAGCGGAACGGTCACACCCGCACAACAGCTTGCTCACAGAGCTTCAAGTTAGGAAGGGCGTGCCGATGATAGTCATACGAGCATATCAACGCGAAGGCGATGAAGGATTTGCACGGCGCCAGAGAGACAATCCCCTCCAGCCAACTGAGATAGACAGCCGACAAGAGGGTCGGTAAACAAGAATCACAGCCTCAGGATCCTAGGACAAAGTTGTCGCAAGCGAGTGATGAAGCGTGCGAGTTGCCTTGTTTATCGAAGTGTCGCCATAGGTCAAAAGTATTCGTAAAATCCAAGTAGGGCGCATGCGGGCGAGACCTAGCTTGTACTCGAGAAAGTAAGGGCTTACAAGGGTCTCCGTAGTCGTCGTCGTCGGTGCCGGTGTGCGGAGACAGACTCACACCCAGTCACGAGACCTGATTTCGCAATCAGCCGGAATTAAAACTCCGATCGCAGGGGGCAAACCTTAGTGAGGGAGTCGTACACGAATCTTACCAACGGCGCGCAGCCTCCGTCGAAAAAAAGTTCACTCCTTCGTCCCCGTCCTCTCTCGCCTCAAGCACCTCAGAGACCCTCGCTGCAACTTTCAAAATGGTGTGTGATTGCTTTTGTAGGGGGAAACTATGCCAAAATGCTCAATTTTGACCCTTATCGTCCCCTCGCGGACATGTGCTTGCCCTAAACTCATGTAGACCCTCGCCGTCGATCTCCTCAACCCCACTGCCGCCTCTGAGGCCCGCCGCCACAAGCTCAAGCGCTTGGTGCAGTCGCCAAACTCGTACTTCATGGACGTGAAGTGCCCAGGTGCGCATAGCCCGTGATGTGATGCAGAATCGGTTGCTCATGCCATGGGGATTATGCAGGCTGCTTCGCTATCACCACTGTCTTCTCGCACGCCCAGACCGTTGTCCTTTGCGGTGCATGCACCAGCGTTCTGTGCCAGCCTACCGGTGGTAAGGCGAGACTGACTGAGGGTGAGTGATCCGCTATTTCCGTCGTTACCGATCCCCTGTACTCACACGCCTTTCCAGGGAGCTCATACCGTCGGAAGAACTAAGTTATTCGTCGACGTTATCTGTATTTCTCCCCATCTCCAGCATGCCATCCTGGTTCACGCATTGATCATCGGTCATCTCGTCTCGTCTCGTCACGCTTTGCTTCGCACACTCTTGTGCACCTCTCGCCTCGAGTAGTTGTTGCTGCACGCTGTCGACAATCTGCTTCGCTCTCGGCCTCGTTCCCTTCCTTTCGTCTATGACATGTATCCTTCCGTGCTTCTCGAGGCAAGTTCAGTATAGGTCTATGTTCTCACTGTATGAATTCTCCGGCGCTCAGATCCACATGCCCCATGTCCATGCAGCATTGCCTTGGAATGAAGCTCGGGGCGCATAGTGTGTACCATAATATCCTATACTGCGAGATCACGGAAATAAGTGTCTAGAATTATAGCTTCGCTTGAGATGGACCCCGTATATCCGCCCTTATAACTCCCTCCTGTGTCATGACTGCGACCAGCATTCCACTTCGTGTGTACATCTGATAAGAGTCTCAGTTCACCAATAGCTGATTCCCGATATCGTGTAGACTTACTCGGCCGTATACGACGCCTCTTCCAGATCCGATACTAGGAGCAGTGACCTAAAAATCATTCAGTTGAGAGGCACGAGATCATCGTGACGGGGGCTACTAACCACATATAAAAGCCAATCGCCACAGTCGAAATCATCACTGCAGAGCAAAGTCAGAGCAGATTCTACACATACACATACCAGCTCACTTATAGAAGAATATTGAATGGTCCAAACTCGACTGAAACGAACGGTCAGGGGTTGGGATGGGGATAGATCAGTCTTTCGGAATACATACCGACATCGCAAGCCGCTGCGGACCTGTCTTCGTCGATTCCAATCCAGCAGTCCTACTTGCGACCCCAATGCTAGACGCAAATATGAGTCAGAGACATGACGTCAGGAATACTGTGCACATACAAGTGAGAATCGGATATGTAACTAAGGATGCACTACAGAAGTCGCAATACAGATTCGTTAGGCATTGAACCACAAAATATCTGATAACAGACCTTCTGGAACGATTTGTTGCTCTCCGGCATATCTCTTACTCTATACCAGTGGCATACATATTTTGAGCCATCTGAGTGTGTTTGTATGCCGGCACGCTTAACGATCAAGAAGCTCTTCTTGCGTTCCTATAGCACAGTGAGTAGTGTACATGCAGAGGTAGGGTATCATACTAACAGCAATATATTCAATAAGATAGTCCTTGACCCTCTGGTCAATGCCGGGGGTTGCCACCTGCGCCTCGGCATGCTCGTATACGCACGGACATTGTTCTGGAGGCGCAATGTTATCCGGCATAGGCCATTGGACGGTGGGTTGCCAGGGTTCAGGCCGTTGAAAGGAGCAGAGCATAATGAATATGGTACGCCCTTTCTGAACCGCTCGCACAGCGCGTGTCACATACGACCGTCCTTCACGTACGCGATCCACATGGTACAGGATGGGTATAGCTGGAGATGCACTTAGGAGGAAGTAACACTAGAACAGACTTAATTCAGCACGCAAAGCATATTGGATGGGAGTACACACATGAAGAGACTGTACGTCACAACAACCCGGTTAGCCTCAGCGCGTTGCAACACATGGTTGACACGTACGTGTAGACCATAATCAGGCTTGACACAGTTCGTAGCAGCAACGACCGCCTGCGAAATGACCTGTCCACCAAATACACCCCTAGCACGGAACGGGATCCACAGTCGCTTGGACCTGTACAAGTTGGGGTCTAGTTGTTCGACTTCGAGCGCGTCGACCACTTGCGGGCTCTCGACCTGGTTAACGTTCTCAGCCATTAGCTCTGCAGCGTATGCGTATCGTGAAGTAAGATGCAGGGAAGGGACACAATGTATTACCGCTGGACATATATAATGGCGGTTTGACGTGCGGTGGTTACTTCATTCGACAAGCGCTGCTTCAAGTTGTTAGCCGAAGCCGATGAAATCACAAGTCTGTACGCAGCATGGCACGACAGAAATGAGCTCTGCTTTTGTAAACAAGATAGCAAGAGCAGATATATGTCCAGCTGAATTGGAAGAAATAGGTTGTAATGAAGTAGTGGTATGGTTGGATAGGGGTATCGATGCGACATGTACATTGACAGCAGCGGACAGTGGTCCTAGCAATTGATTATCCCAGGACTGCTCGTGTGCAAGTCTAGAGTTCTTCTACATCAATGGTGAAACCGCACGTATGGCATACCTGCTTTCCAGCGCCGTCCGCGCCTTTTTCAACGACACCGAAGACATGCTTGTGCTCCGCATCTTGTCTCTTCTGCCATACAGTCTCTCGTGTCCGTCGACGGAGCTCCTTCAAGCTGTCTTCAAACTTCTTGTTTTTCTTTTTCTTCTTCTCCGCGACACGCTTCTCCCATTCAGCGTCAAGGGCTTCCGGTGAGCCCCATTTCTTCCACGCGAACTCCTCCACCTGATATCGAAGAAAGAGCATCATGTTTGCAAAGGTTGACTTGTGCGGGTTCGCCTTCAGCAGATGAGGCATGATTTCGTGGTCCCGCAGTTCCGCTGAAAGACGATCATATGTTAGTACGGGGTTCAATTCAACGGGATGAGACGGACCATCGGTAAGGAGATAATCCTGCATTACTGGGTCAGCTAATGGAATCTTCGCCGTCGTGTGAATACGCACCTCTTTGCATTCGGTCTTTGTCAGAAGACTGTATTTCTCCGGTATCGAATTCTTGCACGAGTTACAGACTAGACAGCCAAAGACCTTCTTGTAGGTAGCGTCTATGTCGACCGATCCGCATTCTCGGCATTTCGGATTCAGGCGGGGATCGAGGAACATGGCTACAGCAATGAATTGGTGTAAGTATTAGGAAAGAATCGGCACGAAGTGGTCCACGTACGAGGGTCCATGTTCTGCATGGCTCGTTCACGCTCACGTTCCTTCTCTTTAGCCCTCAGGACGTCATCGACCTCCTTATCCTCTTCCACAAGGAAACCGCCCTTCGAGTTGACCATCTTCGACAGATCATACTCAAAGTACTTTCCGAGACGTGAATCACGTTTCAGCTTCCCTTCCCCTTTCTTCTCCGAATTAGCCTTCGTACCATCCCGTTCCACACCTAGAGGTCGCTTGCCATTCGCATTAGATGTGGAGGAGCTCGTTACGGATTGTTCGCGCTCGCGTTGCCTAGCCTTGGCTGTTATGTGTGAGCTGCAGCTATATTTGTGGCTCAGGGGGTGACTTACCTTTCAGACGATTGATTTCTATGCGCTTGACTTGCTCCGGAGTCAGCTCTAAACTCGTCTGTGGTCGCGGAGGCGGTGTTAAGGGCCGCGTACTTGGTCCAGCTTCGGACATCACAGATATGATAAGTTTAAATCCCTCCGGTAAACTGGCTGCTGCCACTGGAAGACTACCAGAAGCGATGCAAGCTGAGCAGTGGTCGTCCGAGAGGAAGATTAGTAAGCGCTCATTAAGGTGCGCGCAGTTCAAGATCGCGCCAGTCACAGGAGTCACACCGCGTCCGAACCCAAGCAAGTCATGACAAGATCAAACAGAAATAGGTATATCGGTACATCCCAGAAGCACAAAATCAATAAAGTACACTATGGAGCAGCGGATGGCGCAGGGGGCGCAGTAGTACTAGCTGCAGACGACGACGGCGGCTGCTCCTGAGGTTTCGCCGCGGGCGGGGGCACAGCAGTAGGTTGCGTCGGGGAGTCAATGACCATCGCATTGGCGTTCGTGCTTGCGTCGCTCTCCCTTGCCTTCGCGCGAGCACGGACGGTCTGTGACAGCGGTGCTTCGTCATCGTCCACATCCATGTCGGATTGCGCGGCGGACGACCCGGACGCCCCGGTCAGTGCTGCGGGGATGACAGACTGGGACACGGTGGGTCCGATACCGTGGGTGGAGCCAGTGCTCATGATGCCTACGGCAAGTCGTTTTGGAGCCGCGAGGCCCGTTGGGGCGGAGTCGGCTTCTCTGTGGCTTGTGATGTCGCGGCGGTCATCTTCGCCCTCGTCGTCGGAGTCGGACAGCTCGCCATCTGCTTGTCGGCGAGAATCGAGTAGACGTTGTGGTCGCCGGACATCTGGGCTTATGAGGTCTTCGTCCTCGTTTAGATCGTCCATTTGTTCGTCTATTGGCAGGCGGGGTACATCTGTGGAGTAGTGCAACGTTAAGAATGTGAATGATAATGATTTTGATACATGTTCACTTGCCGGTCATTTGAACGCTAGGAGGTCCGCCTACGTGTCGCAAATGGTCAAGTACTATGTTTTTCACACGATCGAGGTATCCCCTGCTATTCATGTCTTCCATGTTAGACGACCTAACGTCTAGCTGATAATCTGGGCCAAAATACTCGTAGTACTCGTTCACCGGGATTTCTTCAAGTCGTAAGCTCGATAGTTCATCATGCTGACGAGTTCAAGCAACTTACCTGAACCGAGTTCGACACCTGCAGCAAGGCCAGTTTCGAAAGCCCAACATCTACTAACGTTACGCATGGTATAGCCACCGCCACCGACCATTAAGAGGGGCTTGTTGAACGACTTGACAAATTTCACGCAGTTTGCATGCCCTGACGAAGAAGCGAGGTCAGGTGAAGCAAGTTAAGCATATCGGCACGGGGTGGGACACGAACCTCGCATTGAAAGGTTGAAGCACCCGAGCTTATCGCCTGATAGTGAGTCTGTACCACATTGAAGCACAACAGCACCAGGATCATACGTCTCCATGACTTGCCGGATCACCTGTCGCCCCGTGCATCGGTAACTCAACGAGGAGAATATGAGAGGCCTTACCGGTTCAAATACGCTCTTGTAGTTCTCATCCGACATGCCATCTCGGAGAGGGAAATTGAGAGCGAAGTATTTACCCTTGCCGACCCCTGTATCCTAGATGGAAGTAAACGTCAGGTCCAGCAGAACTGCATGTAATATCACCGGGACATACTCGGAGCTCGCCTGTCCCTGGGAAGTACTCTCCATACTTGTGGAAGCTACATGTCATGACCCGATCCGTGGTGTAGAACGCCTCTTCCACACCGTCGCCATGATGCACATCTACGTCGATGTAGAGGACTCTTGTGTGGTATCTGACAAACACAGATCAGAATGCAATCGTCTCTTTGGATGCACTTAATTACCTGAGGAGCTCTAATATGCCCAAGACGATGTCTACAAGGATGTTGATATGACTGACAACCAACCTAAACGCGCAATTATGATTACTCACCGTTTACATAGCAAAAGCCGCTGGCTTCGCTCTTCTTTGCGTGGTGCAGCCCGCCTGCCCAGTTAATGGCGATGTCGCACTTGTCTCGACTTAGTCGAGCAGCTCCCTCTGAGTGCGAATTTAATAAGAAAATATTCCGAACGATAATGAAGGGCAGCTTACCCATGGATCCGCCGGCGGAGATCGAGCAGTACTCAAACAGACCATCGAAGACGGGACAGTCGTCGCCCACGTTGTCTATACATGCCATCAGCGTAGGAAATTGGCAATAGAGCTGTATGCTCACATTTATGTTGTTCCTTGATGAAAGAGTTCATGTTGACAGGCGTTATTCTGCTGAGGAAGTCGACGTAATCGTCTGAGTGGAACTGGGTCATCTCCCGCTTGGTGGCTGGCTTCGCTCGCTAGAAAATAAAGACGTTGAATTCACATGATAATCGTGTGCTGAGGAGGGGATTCACGCACGTATATCTCCATCTTCTTATAGAGACCGTAATTCATTACGAGGGAATGGCACATCCGTATGCGCGTAGGCTTCATGCTAAAATTATGCAGTTATCAGTGAAAGTACCGTCTGAGACAAGGTATAAAACGCACGGATGTCCGGGGCCATAATGAAAGCCACTGACGTCCGAGTCGAAGAAGTAACACTGAGGCACGGTCGGTGAGCACGTTTGGTTCGATGCTAAACTACATGATATGGGACTTACAACGCGCTTTTTCTGCTCGCCCTCTATTGGAATCATTTCAGGAGCCATCTTGTATATACACCAACCTCGGCGCAAGACGTTTCGACCTTGTATGTGGCGACGGAGGATGGGGTCTGAGGGGAAGAGGAGACGCCATATAGGCGCGCGTTACATTGCTTAAGCTTCCAGTTCTAGGCAGACCATAACAACCTCAAACTCGCCTTGTTTTGTCGGGGCAGACACAATAGACTATGCCAGTAGATAGGTGCCAAATCGGCATTTGGCAACCGGAGACTTCGTGAAGTATAATCAGACACGGCACATCCAGTTACACGATGAAACATGCTACATGACATTGGGCTACAGAAAACAGTACATGAGGAAGGGCCATAACAATCCGCAAGAAACGGGGACATTAAAGGTAGGCACGACTGCCGGGTATAATCACATCTTGGGTTTTCCTAGAGGGGCGTCCGAGCCTTGGTGGACCAGCGTGCTTGGAGCGAACCCAAAGGATTCTTCCAGCTGGATGCCCTGTCGCATATATGTCAACATCGAACAGGTTTTAAAAGAGAGTTTGTACGAACAAGTTCTCCGGCAATGACACGGACCTGCACGGAAGTCAGTCTAGACATTCAATTCCTATCACACTGCAAGACTTACCATGGACCAGTGATGGACAGCATGCAATCCAGCGAACCATAACTATAACAAAATGTCAGTACTGTTAAAACTTTGTTCTTCGTCCTTTTTTTACTAACTTCTCGCCCAAAGGTCGATTGCAATGTCTGCGGGTAGGGGGTGACAGCATTCAGGGTAAGCGGCTCGTCGAGCTTGGCTGTGGGCACCACTCTTTCCAGTTGGGCGATAGCATCCTTCATTGCCTCATGAGCAGCTTGCCTGCTGCTCTCCATAGGAGTGTTGCGGGATCTAACATCATAATTCAGGACGTGCGGAGGTTGAGAGGATACGGAATCTAGGAGGAGCACGAAGTGGTCTCGAGCATGTCTCAGGTGCTTCCCTATACACGGACTCAGTAACATTCAGCATAAGGTTAGAAAAAGGCTTTACCGATAGTAGACCCTGGCATATACTGAGAATGGGTGGTGAGCTGAGCATCAGAGGTGAGAGAATTATCGACGAGGTCTATAGCCTGCTGCAGGACGACCGTCGAGACTTCGAGCAGACGCTTCAGAGACAATTCTTCTCCCTGGACAGCATGACCGTTTTCAACGGTGTTGTCGCTGACAGCGGGTTTCTGTACGACGGAGGGCATAGCAGATGTCTGGAGGGAAAGACGATGGTTGTGAGGAGCAAAAGGCGGAACACGATCTTCCCAAGTGAAATAGGCAAGACGGTGGAGTTGGACAATTCTGCAAGGACAGGAGTAGATTTGAAAGCATAGTTAGGCAGTCGAATGCAGTCGACCGCAAGTCAAACACGTTCAGTAGATACACGAGGAGGTCATGAGGATGTCGGTCTGCAAAATTTCCAGTGATACGTAGGAAAGTGTAAGGCCGGAACTCAAAGCGACGCGTCCGTCTGCCAGGAGTGCGCCACAGCCAACTGTGAAGAGCTGGGTGGGTGAGAGACTGGCAGTGAGCAGGACGGCCTCACCGCCGTCGTCGTCTTCCTGGTCGATGAAGAAAATGGGCGGAAAATCGCCATATAATGTGATTGATGGGATGTGTCAGGGGAAATGACCACGGCCTGTGTCGGTGCCAACCGCGAGAGTGCGCGCCTGGAAGCCAATCAAGACGGAACACCCTCGCCCGCTCCTCGACCCTACGCTCTTCCGCTCTATACCCATCCCGAAAGTATTTCTACCCTCTCTAGAGCTGCTCATACCCACCCCGACTGCCAGACATGTTCGCATCGTTGAGGAAAGCTGGTTCTGTTGCGCGAGTACGTCCCCGCATTCTCCGAACGTCTACCCCGGATGTAACATTCTCGGCCGAACCAGGCCTTCTCTGCAGGCCAGAAACGCTTTCTGTCCATCCATGAGTACCAGTCGGTACAACTCCTCAACTCTGTAAGTACGCTTGTGTGTATCGTCGCGCCCCTCGAAACCTGACGAAATGACGCGTTTTTTCTAGTATGGCGTCCCGACACCAAGGAGCATTCCTGCCAAGACTGCCGACGAAGCGTACAAGGCCGCGCAGGACCTCAGTGAGTGCTGATCGTATATCGCAATAGTTCATGACACCAATATGTGCGTACAGGCGCGACGGGCAGTGTAATCAAGGCCCAAGTGCTCGCCGGTGGACGAGGCAAGGGTAAATTCGACAACGGCCTGCAGGGTGGTGTCCATCTCATCAAGAAGTGCGTATAGTATGCTTCATGACATTTACCCTAGTAAACCGACCCACCACAGCCCAGATGAAGCAAAGGACCTTGCCAGCAAAATGCTCGGCGCGAAGCTAATCACCAAGCAGACTGGCGCTGCTGGACGGATATGCAACACTGTGCGTTCCCCGCTTTGGCGCGTCATTTCCAGCTGATTAGAATACGGGACGCGTCTAGGTCATGCTTGCGGAACGCCGCGACGCCGCTCACGAGTACTACATCGCCATACTGAATGACCGTGGTGTCGGCGGACCGGTATTGGTCGCCTCCGCCCAGGGTGGCATGAACATTGAGGAGGTCGCCGCGAAGGATCCCAACGCCATCATCACCACGCCCATCAACTTTGAGAAGGGTCTCAGCAAGGAGGAGGCTCTGGGCATCGCGAAGAAGCTTGGCTTTAAGACGGAGGGCGCGGAGTCCGAGGCAGCGGACATCTTCATTAACCTGTACAAGATCTTCAAGGACAAGGATGCCACCCAAATCGAGATCAACCCTCTGGGTGAGACCGCGGACGGTCACGTTCTCTGGTAAGTGCGGTGTCTCGTGTTATTCTAATTCAGTGTACTCACGTCGGCCTTAGCATGGACGCCAAATTCGGCTTTGATGACAACGCCGAGTTCAGGCAAAAGGATGTCTTCGCTCTCCGCGATATCTCTCAAGAAGAGCCATCCGAGGTCGAGGCGCAGAAGGCCAACCTCAACTTCATCAAGCTTGATGGGAGCATTGGCTGTCTCGTCAACGGCGCCGGTCTGGCTATGGCGACAATGGATGTGCTCGCACTCCATGGTGGCAACCCCGCAAACTTCCTTGATGTCGGAGGGTGAGCGACTGTATTGGGTTCCCCAGAGCTAGTCTAACCCTTATAACAGAGGTGCAACTCCCGAGACGGTGAAGAAAGCTTTCGAGATTCTCACTGCTGACCCTAAGGTGAAGAGTATCTTCATTAACATCTTCGGTGGTACGTTTCATATCTATCATCATTGATGATTTGTCCAAACTAAATCAATTCAGGTATTATGCGATGCGACTACATCGCTGAGGGTGTCATCACGGCTGCTAAGGAGCTACAGATGAACATACCATTGATTGTCCGACTCAAGGGTACGAAGGAGGCTGAGGCAAAAGCGTAAGTCACTCGTCCACCGAGGAAACATAATTTCTGACAGCTTTGCAGCATGATCAAGGAATCCGGCCTTAAGATCGTCGCTCACGACGGCCTCGACGAGGCTGCCGAGCAGGCTGTACAACTCGCTGTTTAAAACCTTGCTGTATCGATCTAGAGGACGGACCTTTGTATCCCGAGTAGACTTACCCACTGTCTGGTTAATGGAACGGAATGGATTCTCAGCTACCGATAGCAATGCTAAGAAATGCAGATAGCGAAGAAGGGACACGATGCAAGGAACCGAGAGACGAGAAACAAGGCAATAAGAAAATGAAGAAGCCGGGTCAATGGTCACAGATACATCTTGCATGCTGCATGGGTATGTAAGGAAAGAGGAGAGCCTTGTCCGTATGTTACAGCACCATAGACAGATGGACGACGACAGCAAAAAGAGATCGAGTGCAGGCACAGATTAGACGGCTTTACCAACCGGATCTGACGTACGAGTTGGGCGGCGCGGTGGAGTAGGCAGGAGGCGGTTGCGCGCCGTATGACCCTGGCGGCATCATACCCTGCGCGTTCTCGTACGGACCCCGCTGGGGCTGCTGCCCGCGCCCATTCATGGTACCGGTACCAGGATACGCGCCTGGTCCATGCATACCCTGCATCGCGGGCATTGCAGGCATGAGCACGGGACTTGTCGCATACATGGGCATGCTCGGCTGCGCCTGGCCCGCGACGGGGCTCATCAGGATCCCTGGCGGACGTGCCTGCCCCCCGTTGGGTTGCGCGGGGTTGCCACTCTGCATGTTCATTGGCGGTGCGTACATCTGCGCGGTTGGAGGGTACGGCATGAGCTGCGGACCGTAAGGGGAGGCCATCGGCCGCATCATGCTGGCCGGCATGCCTGGGGGCGGCATGGGCACCCACATCGGCGCTGGCGCGTACTGAGGCGACCCCGCGGGCACCATGGGCCGTGGGATGGGGCTTGGGGTCATGGCTTGTGCGTACATCATGCTTGGGCTGGGAGAGCTCATCATTGGAGATGGATATCCAGGATAAGCTGGCCGCATGCCGACTGGCATCATCGGTTGTGCCTGTGCTATCTGCGTCGGCTGCCGCAGCGACGGTGGTGACGTTGGGTTCCCGTTGCGTGTGCTATCCGTGCTGTTTGTGTTGCCGTGTGATACAGGCACTTGCTGGAAGGAGCGCGTCACGTCGGACAGGGAGATCTTAGGGTGCACGTGAGTTGACGGAGTAACAGGGGCCTCAGCCTTTGCTTCGTGCGTGGGGAATGTCTCCAGAGTCGTCGCGGAAGACTTGTCGATTTGGTTTGCCGTCGTCTGCCAGACGGTCTTAATATGATCGGCTTCTGCGGCCCGCGAAGCAGGGTCCTTGGTAGGCCGATCCTTAGGAGACTTCGACCATGGCAAGTTGCTCGTTTGCGTCTTAGGCGTTATAGGTGCATGTATAGGCTTAAAAGTAGCGAATAAGTATGATGCTCCTTTAGTCATGGAGGGACCTACCGAGTGGCTACTCTTGTGGAACTCAACGATAGGATCGTTCACAGAGGAGCAGGACTCCGGAATGATGGCGATCTCTTGCGTAGAGGTGATCAAGCCCGACGTTGCTGGAGCAACTTGGGGCACGGGTACTACGCCGTTGGCCTCCTTGAAATCTGGGGTACCGTTGAGACGAGACTTGTCCTCTTCCAACTCACTGCTAACAATGAAGTTAACAGTGGGTCTTGCTTGCGACTCACCGGAATTGACGCGTGAATCGCGATAGAAGGCAACGGAGGAGCCCTCAGGAAGTTTCGGTTGCGTTCGAGCCTTCGCAGTGGCAGGGACAGCGACCGAGGCCGTGACATCCAACTTCTCAGGTAGCTTTTGAGTGGGCGGTGGCGACCGACTGACGGTATCCAACGTGGGGACCCCTTCTGCATCAGACCGCTGAGATTTCGCGGTGGGATTGACGGTATTGACAGAGGCCTTCCGCCAGCTCGCAACACCATCTGCTTCACTGGGCCGACCAAAAGCGCCGAAGCCGGGTGGCTTCCCGTTCGCGGGCAAATTAACGACAGGTGAGGCATGCTTCAGTGCCTGTTTATTCCCAGCGAATCGCTGCCCGGGAAGTTTCACGATATACCGGATCTGGCCCTTGTTCATAAAGGGCCGGCGGAAGAGATATTCGTTCAAGTTGAAATCCCATCTATGCATCCCTGATATTGGCGGTACGAAGGACCATACGTCTAGTCGCGCGTACGGTGCCCCGAATGTGCGGAGCTTCTTTGCTGAAACGGGCTCTGCTCGTGGTGCTATGCGAGGCATCCGGACAGCGAAGTTGTTCCAAGCCGGCTTCGGTGATCGTGGGGGCTCGCTGGCGGTTACATCAAACACTTCATGGACAATGTGTTCGTCATGTTCATGCCGGCTGCTCGGCTTTTCCTGCTGTACTGGCTGCTCGCGGGGGGCAGGCTGTGTCCACTTCTTCTGCGGCTCAACCTTATGATGCATACCGTCCAACGCACCCTTGATGCGTGCCATTGTGTCATTCAAAGTAGACATTGGGGCCTCGCGGTACGATGGGGTAGTCGGTGAACGCACACCGACATGGTTGTGGTTGGCCTGTGTATGTTCTGGTGGTAGGCGAGTGAGCGAGTCCGAAGGAACGTGGCCTTTCCATTGGCTGGAAGACGACTCATATGGCGCAGGTGTGATCTCAAGAATCGGCTTATCTTTAACGACAGGCTGTACTGGAGGTTGTACTGGCTCGGCGATAGAGGAGCGTCTCCTCCAAGATCCTTCGCCCTCGGATGTGCTAGACGATGATTGTTGCTTATCCTCGAAAAAGTCCATGGCCACTGGGCGTGGAGGCCGTGCGGTAGGAGCGGCAGGGCGCTCTTCAGACGACGGTGTATTACTAGGCTCTTCGTAAGCTCCAACAAGCTTCCCATGATCGGCGAAGTCGACGACTTCCAGCGACTCATCAGGATCTATATGGAGAGATGCAACCTCATGCAGCAAAGGCAGTTCGGGCGGTGGCGGGGCTGGAGGCTGAGATACAGAAGTCGATATATGCGGACGCGCATCGAACGACTGAGGTGGTTTGGATGGCGCTGGTTTTGTCCGCCATGAATCAACTTCGTCCAGAGCGCTATCGTAACCGTTGACACTAGACGAAGCGCGCTTCATGAACGGTGGCCGAATATCTCCTCTCAGTGATGGCGTACGCATGGAAGGCGGTCGCTGAGCTGCGGGACCGGCCTTGTCTTCCGCAGGTCTACTGCTAGGCGCAACAGAACTGATAGCTTGTTCAATGAACTCGACAGCCTAAGAATAAAGATTAACACGAGCGGACGAAAAAGTATGTCGACTGACCTTCGCTTCCGCTTCTCGGGTCGGTTGACTTGACGCAGGCTCCTCCTGAGGAACAGGCTGCGGATGCTTGGCTGCCTCGGCTGCCTTCATCTTGGCCTCGATCTCGGCTGCTTTCTTTCTTGCTCTCTCCTTTTCTTTTTCGCGCTCTTCCTCCTCATGCCGCCGTCTTAGTCTTGCGCGCTCTGCCGCGTTGTGCATTGCAGCTTTGCGCGCTTCTTCCACGTCCGACACGGGCAAGCCATCCGGTGTTGCTAGAAGAGGGGTCTCGACGTGAAGCGGTGAGAGGGATGCGTGAGAGACAGCAGGCGATCTCGACGCGTTGCTCTTAGGTGCAAGAGGCGCATCAGCTGGCAGAGAAGCCAGCGGCGGCCGACCTGACTCGGAAGGAGTGCGCCATTCCGACGACGATGCATATGACCCGGACAGATGTGGCGGTAGTTGACGACCGTCCCTTGATTCAGCATCTGAGGACAAGGCTTCAGAAGGCGGACCGCCCATGTTGGAGTATCTTCTTGGCCGATCCATACCTCCTGGGGGATTATAGTGGTCCCGAGAGCGGTTGTGGTCGAATCCTTGGGAGAACGTTCGTGACATATGAGAAGAGCCTGCGTAGTCCCGTCTCGACATGTCTCTATCCCTTGGTCTAGAACTATCGTTCCACGAGCCATAGTTGGCATGGTCACCAAAGCCTCTATGGCGATGAGGGCCGCCGTCTTCAGGAGGACCGCTTTGCTGGCCTGATCTTTGAAGTAGCTGCATGCCTTGTGTATGCGGCGGGGCGTCACGTCCGCCTCTCATAGAGTCTGTTGGTGATGAGACATACTCCGAACGACTCCCTCTTCTTGGGAAGTAAGAGTCTTTCGATGGTCCGTTGATTCGACCTTGCGAATGAGACGAATAAGGCTCGAGACGATTTGAACGTTCGTTGAAGAGCACGCGGGAGGAATCCTGTGGTGAGTGAAGTACTGGAGATGTCGTAGATGGCGAAAGGTGCGGAGGTCCTCGCGGAGGAGGCGCATTTGAGCCCCTAGACCGAGGCCAACTTCTGTCGAAGTCATCCGCGAACCTTTCTTCCTTACTTACAGGTTGGTCCTGAGTCTCTCCTTCCCTACGATCATTCGCCTTGTCGGAAGTTTGCTCAGCCTGTTGGGGGATAGTATATTGACGACCGTCATCAAACTCAATGACTTCGTCAAGGAAGTTACTGTCATCTCCTTCGTCCTGGGTATAGATGAGAAGATTATATAGTCCTAGTAGACCCTATACTCACCTCATCCCAATGATGTACATTTGGTGCCAAATGCACGCCACGGAACGCATCTGCCTCAGCGGCTAACGCCTCTTTATGAGCCGTTGCTTCCTCTGCTGCATGTTTCTTCTCAAGTATCTTGGCCGAACGCACTGTATATATCGTTGGTTTAGTTCTGGTTCGTATCTCCATGTCAAATGTCGGAATGCAAACCTTGCGCGACCTCCGCGGCTGTAGGGAAGTCTTGTGACAGGTCTGCGCTGCTTATAGGAGCTGAGGGCGCCTTCGCAGCTGCCCCCCAAGCCGGCCTAGTGGCGTTGTCCCTTCTGCTGGTACCACTTTCGTTGAAGCCACGCGGCTGCGGTTGGATGATCTTTCCAGGGGGTGGAGGGACTGCTGCTGGCGTGGTCCCAGGAGTAGGGCCTGGTGAGGGTTTAGAGGTCGTCCCTACTGGCTGAGCAGGTCCTGATGAAGAACTCGTTGACGGTGGACGGGACCATCCAGGGCCTGTTATGGTAGAACGCGGGCCTTCTGCAGTGAGCTTTGCAGTGACAAGTCTTGAATGGGATGACGCTGTCTGGAGCGCGGGTTTTTCTGTGACAGCCGTCGCTTTTAGTAACTATTGAGCACATAGTGACACACCACGCACGAATTGCGCTGCCCGGCTTGTTTATACTCGGTGTGGATGGCGTCTGAATGGCACCAGACGCAGGCGAGTTCTTCTCGAGGAACCTCTTGTTGATATCCGAGTGACTGAATTTCTTGGGATGGGGCATGCTAATAGTGGGACCAGAAGGGGCTCCGGGGGATGAACCATTGGCGGCGGAGCCTCGCAGTGGTACGAGACCTGACCCTGGGGACGGCAACGCAGGTGCGGCATCCTTCGTCGGACTTGCAGACTTGCTCCCTGCTGCTACCTCATCCGCCGCTTTGTTGGACGACCCCTCCGGGCCCTTCTGTTCCTGACTGCCGTTCACAGCACCCTCCTGCGAGACTGGCACTGACGAGTCCAGTGTATCGATATCGGCCATAGACGCGTCGTGAGACGCTGCGTGTTGAGGAAAGTCGTTGTGAGAGGAGACCTGGAGGACGTAGAACGTGCATACACCACAAAATGCGTCGTCCGGTGCAGAAATACGGCAATAATGAGCAAAATAGATTTGCAGAAGAATATAAAGCTGCTCACCGGTGTGATGGTCGAGAGAATGAGCTTGACCTGAAACCAGGACAGTGTAGCCTGAAAGCAACTCGAGTAGCCAATAGGAGCTCGGTCGGCTTCCTCCTCCGCCACTGCCGGACTCTATGCCTAGATCGGCCGGCCGGCCGGAGACTATAATAGTAGCATTGACTAGACGCCCAATTTCTTATTCCCTCGGCGAGCGCCCAGCTTCAAAGGCTAGAGAAGGACCCCGGACTATTCACTCAAATGTCCGATCCAAAATCTCAAATTTAGGCCCTAAATGTCCGCAAGTTTCTGGGTCAAAAATGTCCGCATGTGGATCGGGTCGGCCCTGACGGGCCAAAAAATGTCCTTTTTTAGGATATATGCTCCAAAAAATGCCTAAAACATCGCAAAAATGGCAAAAAACTGCTCAGGGTTCCTCAGAGATCGCGACGCCACTCTTGACGGTGTATAAACGATAGGCTTGGAATAGTGGCTCCTGGATCCACAGGTGGGCGAGTTTTGTGCACGGAAACTCCCGTTGCGGGCCGTGCTCACTGCCCTGAGAGGTACCAAAAGCTCGAAGAAAGCGCATTGGACCCACAAATTGGAATTTCTTTTCTGTTTTGGTTATGTTACCTGCATCATACTGGTGAATTGGATGCACTGCTTATTGGAAAAACACTTAGTGATAGTCTTCAGCGAGAGCGTTGTATCATAGACGGCGACGACGCCAGGCAAGGGTTGCGCGATTATCGATTAGCGCTGGTTGATCTTCAGCTCGATAAGCGTGGCCTCGAAGGGTCGGTTATGTCCTCAAAGTCGGATAGGACCTCGCTGATGTCGCCCAAAATGTCCGTACACCGATAGGTCATTGAGCCAATTTCTGCTCGAAATGTCCGCGTTTTGATCGCTGGTCGCGCCTCCGGCGGGGTCGTTTATGTCCGGCGCTTGATCGGACATATAAGGCAATAGTCCGGGGTCCTGCTAGAGAGCATCATTCAGTCTTCTGCACATCCTCTTCACATTTCACAACGGCGTTCATCTTTGACGACCCCTTTTTCGCTCTGCTGAGACAAGAAGTCTTCGGCTCTCCTCCATCTGGTCTGACTGAACAGCCAGCAATGTCACGCCCGTCGACTAGCCACCAGCCAACACCTTACACAAATGGGGTGAAGAGGCTTCAATTGTCAGACGAAAAGTATGCCGATCCCAGGCAAGTTCTCCACGTTTAAACGGAATACCTGCGCTCATATGTCACACGCTCACCAGCTATGTGGGACTCCCGTCAAACGATACCAATGCGTGGTATTACCCATCGCCTGGGTACAACTCTGAGGAAGACGACGATGTCGAGTTAAGTGGGGCTGTGGGTAACTGGGGAAGGAAGATGCTCGGTAGCTCGAGATGGGTGAGGAAAGGGAAGCTTGCCGCATGGGGACCAGCGACTGAAGACTGGGAGGTGCGCCCCAACCAACAGTCTTCTACCAAGTTCAGAACTAATTCTGTGGCAGATTGAAGATCGGGCAAGGAAACGCATGAAACTTCTCTTGCCGTCGTCGCCAGACCCGGACGCACCTATAACGCTTCCCCATCTACGCTCACCCACACCGCCATTCACTGCCCCTTACCCCCAACCTATCACCCAGCATCTTTCCTATACGTCCTTTATCTTAGACAAGTCTATCACACAAACATATAGGGCTGGGATCCTTGATGAACAAGAACAAGCAACGAACACGTTGATTGAAGGCGAGGCCGCATTCCGAAGAGCTCTGGGACGCTTATTCCAAGTCATGAGTGAGGATCCTGATAAGAAGTCCGAGGATGCTGATGTTGTACCCAAACGCGAGGACGAAGAAGTCGGCGAAGACGGAGACAGAGAGCGCAGGCTGGCACGCGCACCGGATCTGTCTCCGGTGGTGCACAAGTTGTTCCTAACACGATATACGGATCAGGTGGACCCTCCATACGAAAACTCACAGTTCACGCAACAAGAGCGGCTAGAGAAGTCGCTGGCGATGCTACGTGACCTTCAAGACGATCAGAGAGAGTATGTAGAACGGCTTGAAGAGATTCGGGAGACATTGGGAGAAGTACGAGTCCAGCGAGATGCTGTCTGGAAGCTCGTGAGGAGAAAGGCGATTGAAGAGCTCGAACGCACAGCTACCGCGACTGCATCGGCGTTGTAGTCGGACGCGACGGCCTCGGAATTGCGCTGCTACCATTCTTTGATACCGGATCCATGTTCGTCGGAGGATATCCTATGTTTCATCGTTAAAGGGTTGTTTTATTAGCTGACATTCTGTATCATAACGCGCTGTTCATCGCTATTCTTCGTGTGCCGAACGCGCGACGCAACATACTCGCTTGTTATTAGCGCTTAGCGCCCTAGGAGTCCAGCGGCGCCACTATATCCGAGGGCTTGTAAGACTACGACATTCATTTGCTTCCGCCCATCATCTACCCTCACGCCTCTTACCACAGACGATTGCTCCTAAGCCACTGAGTACGAGATGATTTTGCCCGACATTACCTCTCTCAAGCTCGACGACCCGGGGCCAGAGTCATCGAACGTGACTCTCCCGGAGGACATTGCGAACGCAACTGACCGGTACATGGTTAAGCTTAGGAACTACTGCAAGGCGCTGCCTTACTCAGTGGAGTCCAATGCGCGTATGCAAGAGATGTTGGATTTCATCCTGCTACGCATAACGCAGTGTGTTGAAGCCAAGGACTATGATCCGGGCTTGCAGCAATGGGACAGTATGCTAACATAGTGAGTCGTCCGACCATCGCCAACGTCATCTTCCTGAATTGTATGGTTTCAGCTGGTCTATGCTCAAGTACCCCATACCGAAGGAGAAGCGCATCGCTCTTGTCAAGCTGTACTATCACATCTGCACTACCCCTGGCATGCCCACCCATATTGTCTCAGCATGCTCCGATAGTTTACAAATTCTGACGCGGTCCAAGAAGAAGATATCCGTAGACGACCTTAGGCTACCTTGGAAACCTGTCTACAAGATCCTCAGTAAGGACCTCTTCCTCACGAGGAGACAATTCGAGATCAGGTACGTCATGAAGTTGTTAGTGTCTCCGTATCAGATTTAAAGTCTTAACGGTGATGTAGCCAAACGTCCTGGTACATGGGATACGTCACAGAATCTGTGCGGCGTTTCTTCCATCCAGCAGCAATTGACGAGATGCTCTCAATATTCCTACCGATGTTCAACGGGACTAGTCTGAATGTAAGTCCGCATGATATCGGATGCTTTGTGGCGACTACGAACTGATGATCACTTTCTCAGAGCATGCTAGCTGCACAGTACTATCTGTTAACCTTCCTACCCCTTTCCCATCCACAGAGCTATCTGCCCGCCGTATTCCGGCTATGGGAGTCAGTGAATTCATACATTTACGACGAGCGCATGTTGCAGTTTCTCTCACGTATTGCAGAGACGCACGTAGATCCCACAGTCAGCGACCCCAAGCGCATTCAGAGCATACCGGACGATGAGCGATCCGAAGATGAGGGTCGCCCAAACTGGTCCAAAGAAGACCTGCAAGTGAAGGGTCGTTGGCCAGGATTGTACAAAGACGTCGGCATTTTCACAGATCGCCAATGGAGCTTCATTATGTGCAAATGCCTCGCATCTATGGGTAGGTTTGGATGCTCAGGACATGCATTCCTAACTGGAGCTTACGCGCGGATGTAGAAATACCGCTGGCCGATGCTGGCTCCTTGACCACTGGACCTAGTGCAGATAACCAAGCGGGGTTCGAGATCAACAGACTTCCAAAACCGACGTGGCGGATACGTAGGTTATGTCGCAACCCATTGGACAGTCCTTACTCACAATATTCTAGCTTCTTTGGCTCGTATCATCGTATATTCTATGACACCCGATGGCGTCCCAACCCCCGGATCCGCTGCACCGACTCCTATGATGACCCCATTGGCTTCTGGGGCGAATACGCCTCTGCCACATCAAAACGGTAATGGATTCAATGGTGCTCTAGCTGACTACCTATCCGCGCCGCTCTTGAAGGGACATATCAAGGTGAAAACTTATCGTGGCGGATCAAAAGCACTTGATTCGTTGTCAAAGCTTATTGCATCGACGGAAGGTTTCTTCCACCCGACTAACTCGGGGAATTGGACAAACGATGTAAGGTCGCGTTGATCGGCTTCATGCATTACCTCTGATCGTTTGTCGTTCAGCTGAGCGCATTCGTGAAGTACATCGTTTTCGACTTTAACAAACGTAGCTGTCCATTTATCATTTGTCGAGCCGCATAACTCACAATCTCATAGGTTGGCATGAAGAGGAAAGGTCCGACTGCAAGACACCGCCGGTTGGTTATGTTTAGTTTTATGCCTTACTAAGAGAACTAATTTGGTTTTATCAGCATCGTCGACTCACACGCAATATGAAACGAGAACTCGTCACTAGCTTGCGGACTGTTTGTTTCTTGGCAATGTTCTCACAGGATAGCACGACTGTCTCGAATATTCAAAGTGCTCTGAAGTCGATGAGCGTCCTAGAACCCGATCTTATCTTACCATCGATACTTGAACGTGCCGGGCCAGCACTCGAAGCTCTCGTCGAGGTCTGTTCAATCTGTCTCTTCAAGAAGTGTTCAATTGACAGTGTCTCTTAGACGCAACGAACTATTGCCGTTATCAAAGCGCTGGGTGCAGTAGCACCAGCCTTGGTCTGCAGAGAAGTCTATTACCCTGGAGCGAAACATTTATTACCCATACTGGAGTTGCTCCTTCCCGCAATTGATCTTGTAAGTACAATCTAGCTGTTGAAGAATCATGATACTGAAATGCGTTCAGAACGATCCCTTGAAGACGGTAAGTCTGCCCAATGGAAATTGATGGATGACAACTGGCGTTGACATAAATCACTATAGTTCTGTACCACCGCATTTCTCGTGGAAGTAGCTCAGTATATCAAGTTTGGCGAATTGACGCACACAGAAACTTCTGCAGGCTTTGACCTTGATACAGGCCTCACTTCGCCACAATCTCCCGTCGTCGATTTCAAGTTGCCCGGGCAGGTTTCCCCTGGAGAAGAGGCGCATTACACGAAGGAGGAACAAGATGCGTTCGTGATTACCATGTCCGAGCAGTTTGCCGACTGGATCGCATCTTTCCTGCGTCGTGTCATTCTTCTCTTTGAGAATCTTCCGGAAGAAGGCGCCGACGGGAACGCTGGCGGTCAGACTGAAGGTGCGTTGAGGTAAGGGCGCGTAAACACGATGTCTGACGACCCATCAGTCAGCTTGGTGGACGCCGTCTGCGGCGCATTCAGTCAAATATGCGTCCATTTGTCCGAGCCTCTCTACGACATGGTCCTCAACATGGTCTTTGATTTCGCGAGCAATAATGTCCGAACGAATGCTGTCCGAGCGATTCACCAGCTTGTCGAGTGCGTCGCCAACGCCAATCCCGCAAAGACCTTGGGCAAATTCCTTCCGTTCTGTTCGAGAAATATTCGGACAGAGCTTGAGCACGGTGCTAGTTCTATTAGGACCACGTCGTTGAACTCTATGCCTCTGCCGTCAGATGCGACCCTGCACTGGAGTCAGTTCCCCTTTCTGTCGATATGATGGTCGTACTGATACTTCTTACAGACCTCGCCATCCTTCGTGGTTCAATGTTTAAGTGAGTGGCAATACGCAGGAGCGGATGGTTCGGTATGAGCTAATGATGGGCGACTTCTTCACCAAGCGATGGCAAGGCGGTTTGTGTAGCATTACTCCTCTACAGAGTCAAGCTGACGTATACGATAGACACTTAAATACAGGGACGAGCTGCTGTCCTTGTTCAAGCTGCTGCATAAAAAATGTCTCTCTAAGCGAGGCTTTTCGTCTGCTGGGAAGTTGCTGTCGAGCACATTGCTCACATTAACGCATACTTACCCTCTCGAAAACAAATTTGTCAATCTGAAGGAGTGGCAAAGCGAAGGTATGTCGGCTTCGGGTCAACGACAAGCACGAGTATAACCTGGCTTTAGGCTTTAAATCGAAGCATCATCACTTCTGGGGTCGGTTGTATGCACCTGAAGACGTCGAGGCAAGTTGCCACTACGCCTATAATATAAAGGAATGCTGACAATATATGCAGATATCATGGCATGCCCCGGACAGCGATGAGATAGACTTCACCATCGAGATCTTCCGGGAAGTCGTTGAACCAACTCTGTCCTTGATAGATGCTCTGCTAGAGCCGGGTAGGCATAGCTTGTTTTTATTACGTCGTCATACGTGTCTCACCCAAACCAGGTGTCTCTCGCGACGCAACATGGCGAAACGATTTTTGCAGGTCAGTTCGAGTTTCCCATAGTTGGCCTTATTCTGAAGTTATCGCAGGCATTTGAGCTTTGTCCGCAATGCATTTGCAGGAATACCGACACTGGTAAAAGAGTTCATAACACCAGAAGAGCTCCGAGAAGCAACAGAAACTTCTGACATCTTGTTAGTTCGAAGTATCTTCATACGAAGGTTCAGCATTGACGTCATGAACTACAGGCACGAAATTCCTGAGATGATCGCCTCGATCGAACCTCTGAAGTCAGGGTTCGCTCTTGATGATCCAGCGGATTCACGACATCGTTACCTTACCGGGATCAAGCGACGATTTGGGGAACTCTTGCATAAGGCTTCAGTAACTCTGTTATCCCAAGAAGGCGAAGAAAACATCCTAGATGCGGTCCTGATGCTGGTACGTGCATTTGACAACCGAAGAATTGTCTGTGTTCTGAATTTGTACTAGATTCGCTCTGTACGGACGTATATGCTTGAGTACGGTGATAGTCGTGATAGGTAAGATTGGGGTCCAATTACCGGGACATTGGCGCTCATTTGCAACAGCTACTATGTTCAGTTGGAGCGGTATACCAACGAGCTCAATATTACTCGCCAATACGCGAATCAAAAGGTTTGGCCTCGCGCAGTCCTTGTGCGTCGCGCTCGGTAAGTAAGCGAAGCAATCGTCAACATTATACTCAAATGTAATATTGTAGATTGTACCATGCAGCCAGGCTTCGTTGGAATACAGTGGAGCGTAGACGAGGACAGCTCGAAAACTTGCTCATCGACGATGTGACTGAGTGGTGCCTTTGGAATTATGCAACCGGTATGTTATAGTACGATCTTTTCTTACCGAGTTTACTGACCGCTCCTTTCAGTCAGACAGTGAGTCATGGTCGATCTGTTGACTTCTCTTTGATATACTAAATGTAATGTCTAGATCTAGTCAATCTTTGCTAGATAGCTTGTGTGCGGTACGTGTTTCCGCATATGGAACAATTGAGTCAGTCGTTCATTTCTGTGAAGAGCTTCGATGGTCTCCATCGTCGGAGTATGCCCAAACTCTACAAAGCACTGGATCCTGGCGTCGAAGATGATCGCATGAAAGGCGCCCTCTGGACCCTCAACGCGTCGGCTTTCGGTGCGTCGGCTAGAATAGCGGTTCTGTCTGGCAGTTATGGGTTACTAACAGCGACTGTAGGAAAGTATGCTGTAGGCGGTACGCTCATATGTGCATCTTATGCGATTCTCAATGATCTGAGCTGCACCTACAGACCCGACTCTAACGACCGAGTTCGTCAAGAAACTGTTCGCATGTCAGCATAATGAGAAGGTGGTTTCTTTCGGCCATATACTGTAGACAGTCTACTAACGTCCACGTTTAGCCATCGATTCAAGAGTGCGTCTCAGCGCTCTCTGACACCTGTACGTTCAGTTTCATCTCCAGTGACACACACCTTGATGAAATCGTTGGAAGGTCTTGGCAGTTTTGTAGAGCCATGTTACGTTGTCTACGACATAGATAATCCAGGAGTCAGTCGAGCTATCGCTGGTGTCAGAGCTTGTATACCTCAGGTTCCTTCAGACGACATTGTCAAGAAATGTACTGCCCAAAGGCAGCTCCGGGTACGGCTATGGAATGACGCCGTACAAGAAACAGTAGGTCTCCATTGCCTTTGAACGGCAAACGATGTTTATATCTCCTCAGACGAAAGTCATCCTGGACGTGGCTCAATCGTCCCGTACGCACTGGAAGTACGCAGTGGTTGCAGTGAGGTGTCTACGAACTCTCATCCGACGCGACGCGCCTATGGATCCACAACATGTAAAGTATCTGCTCGAGACTAGTCACGATTCACATTCCAGCATGGCAAGTTTCCTATCCATTACGCCGAATGTGTTCTGACCCAAGTTTTCATTGTAGCGCTATGTAAGGATCTCAAGACATCAGGTTGGTTCGATAGGCGACTAATTAATCTTTTCAGTATGCACAAAGGGCTGTTATGAAGATATCTCGCTTCATCAAGTTGCGAACATTCAGCCATGATGCAGCGGACCTTGCCCTGGAGCAGAATCACAATCCACTGAAGCGCAAAGTGCAGATCATCGATCCTTCGAAGGACTTCACAACGAAATCGCTCGACGAATACAGGGCGCCGTTGGATCCCGACCAAGCGAGGAGAGAACCGTGAGTATATGCGTATCGCTCTGATCGAGGTCGTACTCATCACTTGTCAGCGTTCTGCGAGATAAGATGGGGTCGGGATGGCTCGCTTGGCGTAACACTGTAGACGCATACCTGCTGCCTCCTGAACAAACGTCAGTTCTACTGCCTTGGGACCCGAGCAATGCCGCAGCGGTAGCAGCCATTCGTGAAGTCGCAGTGGAAGCGTCGTTCTGGGCGAAGCTTGCGAAACATTATTCTGCGGAAAATCACTCAGACGTCATTGTGCAGGACAATGCGTCATGTGTCAAGTCTATCTGTAAGTCTGTCGCCTAAACGGTCCTATTCTTCACTGAACACTGTTTCGTAGACCAACTTCTCGAGGATGAGCCATTTGAAGCAATGAAACCCACACTAGAGGAGCTTCTGGGTGACAACGACAAGAACAAGCAACGGGGTGCTGCAGAGTTACTGGCAGGTCTGATTAGTGGTAAGTTGACACTCCCTCTAGCGTATCTCGCTCATTCACAGCCCAGGGTCAAAACACTGGCCGACGGAGAAGCAAAAGAAGCTATGGGAATGGTTCAAACCATATATACCCAAAGCGTTCGAGCATAGCAACAACGACTTGGTATCAATATGGACGTCCTTCCTCGAGGTATCTAGTTCCACCTGTGTGCCTCGCACAGCACTGATCACCTGTCGCAGCACACATTCTTCAATAAGGATCCACGGCGCGTACAGCCATTGGTGGATTATCTCATCGAGGAGTTCAATACAGTAGATTTCAACGCCGAGTCGACGTTCGACGTGGTGAAGGTGTTGTGCTTCTTCCGAGCCTTCTACGAAGAGCTGAACTGGAAGTTCTCTGCATGGACCGACGAAGTTCTGCGACGTTGCTGGCCGGAGATTGCTAGTGAACACGACGATGTGCGTATTTCGATTTGTTCTGAGACTATACCGCTAACAGAAATCATCAGGTACTCGCATATATCAGCGAAATAATGGCGTTTTGCGGCAAGATCATGGTAAGTAATCTATTATCGTTTGTTGCTCTTACATTGATGGCTTTGCTTTCAGCGGCGGCCGAACTTCTCTACCCCTTTGGTCGAGGATGTTGTGTACGAGTGCAGAACAGTGTCTCTTGATATGGACATCATGCATGTGCGAGGGTCATACCACCAAGGCCGTGTTACTGAGCTGGTCAAGCGGTTCAAGATATGGAGGGAAGAGCGTCTTCCTGGAGTCCGTGCCTTCCAGTCGACCTACGATCGGTATGGTCTTCGCTCAGTTACGCGTGTGTATGAGCTAACGACTTCCTCAGTGTGGGAATATTGGTCTGCAGATGGCTATTCCAGACCATACACGATACCAACGCTACGTCAGCTTTCGATTACTTGTTGCCCTTGATGGTGAGTACTTCCATCTATCCCTCGAGCAGCTTGAGTGTTTATGACCAAATCTTAGCCTGAGCTTTTCCGGTTCACGGAGAGTAAGTTTTGCTCGCCCTTTGGGACACTGCCAAACGCACTGACGTTTTTACTAGTTAATGACAACGACGACCTTGCTCAGCGTGCTAAGATTCTGCTGAACAGGATGTGTGGTGTCATGCCACCACGCCCGCTTCTCTACCCTGTTCTGGACTCATTCTTCTCGGCGATACAAACCTCTCCAGTAAGCTTACACCTTAGGCACTATTGTCTACTGATTCTAACTCTACTATAGTCCTGGCGTGTTCGTCTGAAGATCCTTCCTCTTGTACAAGGTGAGTGATCATTCTTGCACGTCATGTCTTTCTCACTAGCGGCTGCAGTCTACTACTTCAGGCAGGGTCCGTGTATCACCGAGGGGAAGGTGATAGAAATGCTTGAGGTTCGTCTTCCCCGCCTTCGCGCTCTCTATATCCGTGCTAACTCTAATCAAGGTGATTTGTCGATGTCTCGATGACGAAGTCGTCGAAGTGCGCGAGATGGCTGCAACGTACGCTTCATTGATTCGCACTTATGACGCATCACTCACACTGGATACAGAACGCTCAGCGGCATTCTACGCGTATCGCCAAGACGGAGCGTCATCAACCTGAAGGCACGTTCCCCACTCTACAGCAGGCCTTCACCTTCCGTCCTTCCTACTGACCCTTCCCTCTCCACAGGACCGCTTCGTGCGCCTCGCAAAAAGCAGCACGCTCCCCGACCGCCAGGCGCCGCACTACGCGAGCGCGCTGCGCCAGCGGCACGCCGCCATCCTCGGCATCTGCGCCCTCGTCGAGAGCTACCCGTACACGGTCGAGCGCTGGATGCCGGAGCTGCTCACGAACGTCCTCGCGGAGCACACGTACGACCCCATCCCGATCTCGTCGACGGTGCGCCGCTGCGCGCGCAACTTCAGGAAGACGCACCAGGATACGTGGCATGAGGACCAGCGGCGGTTCACGGAGGACCAGCTGGCGGCGCTGTCGACCTTGTTGACTGGGTCGTCTTACTGTATGTGCTTTGCTATATCCGTTCGCTGTTAAAGCTGACGTCGTCCACAGATGCTTGAGACAGACTGGCACAAAGTCAGTAGTATTGGATATCTTAATTTCGTCGCTTGTATCATACCTTGCAAGATCTTGTCTAGCTATCGGAATAACATTATACGTCCCAGTCACTTGTACATAAGTGTGTCATAAACAGGCTGCGATGAAACCCGTGGATTGATTCCGGCGAAGTTCCGCAAGTCTGCACCTGTCAGCTTCTACCTGACAATCGCACACAATCTGCGTTGGCGTACCTTGTGCAAAACATACACTCGAACAACGCAACACATTCATCAAACCTAAGGATACCCATCATGATTTCATAAGTACTCGTAGAAACAAAACAAAAAACCCAAAGCATGTAGCGTAGCATTAGGACATAAGGGTATCAGAATTGTACGTCGCGACCCTCATGCAAGTCCACACCCTCCAAACGACATTCGCGCACTATGCATTAGAGGAAGAACCGATAGGGGATAGTAATACAGCCTCCGTCATCGTCGACGTGCGCGACGGCGTCCGGCGTCCGTCCGACAACGGGCTGAGCAGCCCGCCGCCCGAGCCCACAGAGTCCAGCGTCGACGAGCGCGCAGGGAGCGGCGTGCGCGAGGCGGGCGGGAGGCGCATGCTCAGCGGGCGCGCGCCGGGGCTGCGTTCCGGGTCCTCGGGATCGGGCAGCGCGAGCCCCGCCTCGGTCGTCTCCACACCGTCCGCGGTACCTTGACGCGCCCCCGCAGCAGGCACGAGATCGATGGGGCGCGGGCCGCGCGCGTGCGCTTTTCGAGGGCCTGAGCGGACACGGTTGTTCGAGGTTTCCTCGCTGTGCGCGTGCATTTTTCGTGGTAGGGCGACGGATGAGGACCGCGGTCGTCAACAGTGGTGATGTGTTACCGGTTAAATCGTAAGCGGGCGTGAGGGAGAGTGGAGAGCGAGAAAAAGATCGGTGAGTACGACTGCGGAGAGACGACGCGAAAAATGGGAAGATGAATAGTGGCCTCAACGTACCGAATTTCTGCAATGAGATCCTCGATAGCGTACCACGCTAATGACCCAAATCCAACACTGCGCCACCAGCCCATGCGGTCAGCGGGCAGAATATATGCGTGAGCGTGGAGATGGTCAGTGACTGGGATTTTGCTGTCCCGGAACGGCGGTGTAATGAATCCTATCCGGAAGGACTCATTCGTGGACGACGCTTCTGGGAGTGCTTGGCTCGGAAGAAGTTGTGATGGCGTAGTGGAAGTTGATGGAGATGCGGGGAAGTCCGAGGAGGAGTCGGGAAGCAGAGACGCGAGTAGGCGGGTTGATAGGTCACGTATCGACACGAGGAGAGGTAGGTCACTGGAGGACTAGGTCGGGCAGCAACTTGGTAAATACATGGCTCTGGAAACTGCGGATTGATTCTACATACCAGAGTGTATAATGATGGTACATGGAGGCTACACGGTAAATTTAGAAGCGTCAGAGCGATGTTAACATCGCATAGAAACAGACACGTACTTGAACACAACGATGAGATGTCCTTTGCTAGAGACTGGATTTGCCAGCTCGCGGTATATCGTAAAGTTCTCGTCGCGCCATAGGATTTGAGGAGCGGTTGAACCGTTAGGAAATTGGGGACTTCGTGGCGAGTTGGCAGGTGTGTGCACTGCTGAAGCAACTATTCCGCACATGGGACATCCTGACTTGGGGGCGAACGACATGGTGAGAGCGTCTTACCGACCAAGGATTTTGCGCAGTGCAAATATAAGGCAGCGAGTGCAAAATGACCTGGACGGCGAGCTCGGTGAGCTGTGAGACGATGCAAGAGAGCGGTAGGAAAGAAGGAAGAGACGGTCGCAGTAGAAGCAGAGCTGAAACCAAGCGCTTGGCGTCAATCCGGCGGGCGTGAGCGCCTGTCATTAAGATCGAATGTTCCCACGATTAGATCACATAGAGAGAGATTGAAAGCAGATCTAATCACGGGCGTCTCATTTGACTGAGTCGGCTCGCCAGGTTCGCGACGACCATCGCCAAAACCGCCTCTGTGCAACGACCATGTCTGTCTCAGAACCATCATCAGCTCGCAAGGACGTCCTGCCTGCCTTCGAGTACTTCAGAGACGAGCTCGACGACCACAACGACCGGAGAGAGCGCCTCATCAAGGTCCGCATCTGCCTCCTCTCGCGCACCCGCCCCCGTCTCCGCGCATAGTACTCACACCGACCTCTGCCTCTGTGCGCCGTATGGCAGAACAGCCGCGATGTCACCAACCTCTCAAAAAAGATCATTTTTCTGCTGCACCGCCTCATGACTGAGGATCTGCCTCAATCAAGTGCCGATGCCGCAGATCAGGACGACCGTCGTCGCGCCCTCCGTGCGGCGGCCCGGGCACGCGAGAAGCTGAAGGAGGTCCAACGCCTCTTTGCGTCCATCCGTCCGGAGTTAGTGGGCGACCACTTTTGGCATTACCAGAGGAACGTCTCGCCGGGGCTGCAAGAATACATTGAAGCTTTGAGCTTCACCCATTATCTAGAGACTGGCACACTGATTAGTTTCGCCGAAGTCCAGAAATCGATATCCGACGAGGATGGCGTACCGGTGCGTCCGTCTGCTTCCGGTTCAGCTTTGCCGTCTTGATGAATTCGTGCAACGTGTTCAGTATTTTCCGTTGCCGGTAGAGGATTATCTCCTCGGGCTCTCTGATCTGACTGGAGAGCTTATGCGTTATGCTATATCATCTATCTCCCGCCGGGGCGGCAGGTCCAAAGCAAATGAAGTTTGCGCCTTCGTGCGAGGCTGCAAGGCAGGTAAGCATTGGGGCACATTGCTTATCGTGGAATCAGCCCTCTAAAATTGCACGGGCAGATTTCGAAGCTTGGACACCCTATAGCAGAGAGCTGCGTAAGAAACAAGCAGTGACATCCCAATCACTGGAGAAGATTGAAGATGGTGCGTGGGATATCCATCCAGATCGCTTTTGTTTAATGACGCCGTTCCAGCCGCCTATGCGATAGCAGTCCGTAGTTCGGAGTACGACCTGCCGCCAGATATCCTGGACGACCTTGTTGCCCGCACGGTATCGACCACGTACGGCGGCAACGAAGCGGGCCGGCGGAATAGAACGAGAGACGAAGACGAAGACGACTACGGACTTTGACCTGTAAGACCAGCGGTATTTAGTCTGGATGTGCGAATGACACGTCCTTGTGTATGATTAGCCTAGGGGACAACACTGCCCTCGCTGCGAAATATACGCTCCAGCGTTGGTTGCCCTTCCTTGTACCGTGGCCGTGTTATGGATATTGCGCGGGCTTGTTCCAGATTTGATAACAAGCCCGCCCAATTGTGGATCCCAGCCTCGCCGTAACCTCGTTGCGCTATCTGTGGACCATCGATCGTACCTTGCAACAACTCCTGCTTCGCGACTTTGCACTCAGATTGTTCAGTGAATTACGGTGGGGGGCGTGTATCGCTGGGATATGGGCGCCCGGTGCTGATGATCTTTCGACGACTTCTGACTTTCCCATGGTCGCACAGCTCTTGGACGAATTGCGCGCTGGTCTGGATGCCCCAGGCATTGAGCATTGGTCTATTCCAGCCTAGCACTGGTGGCCAGCAGCATTGGGAGCAGCCGAAGTAGGCGTGTCTTTCGCGTGCATTCGCGAGCGGGCGCTTGAGGGGGTTCATCTGAGGCGGCTGAGCTCCCGCGGCCGGTGAGCTCAAGCGACCTTTCCTCCTCCCTCCTTCCCCCGCGTGCGGAGAACGCGTGCAGCGAAATCTGATACAGGATCTCCACAGGCGTCCACCGAGCATCCGTTGGCTATATCTATTACAAGCCCCCTATCCGAGGGCTCAGCCCAGAGCTCAGACTCAGGCAGTCTCTCTCCAGCCGTCCGAGCCCCTCCTCTGCCCGCCGCTGCCTTCCTCCGCGCTGCACACGATGTCCGCGAGCTTGACGTTCAACCCCGCCCTCACGGCGCAAACACGCGTCCCCGTCGCCGGAGACGGGCCCGTGCACCTGCGCTTCACCGCCGCCTTCGGCTCGCGCGACGCCTGCGAGCGCGCGCGGGACGGCGGCGTCCACGTCGAGATGTGGACGGACCTGCCTGTTGAGGGCGCCGCGGGCGAGTGGCACGCGCTGCGGTTCCGCTACGTTGAGGACGCCGTGTCCCCCATCGAAGATAAGAGCGGGAGGGTTATCGCCCTTTCCCCGCACGGAGACGCGCTCGAAACGCCCGACGCGGGCCGCGCCGTCTTCCTCGACCTGACCCTCAAGGATGTGCACATCGGGACGAGCTATTCATTCACGTACCGCCTCGTGCACGCTTCGGGGCACATCGAGTGGCTCGGTGCGTACGGTCAGAATGGCGCGCTTGTCTTCGAGCGGAGGGATGACAGACTGGAGTGGGCCGACGGCTGGACGCTGAATGGCAATGAGGCTACAAGCGAATGGACGGACGACACCGAGGAACGACTTGTCGCAGCCTTGAATAACGAGATGAAATGGACCTGCTGGGCATTCGGAGAACATGGGTACGCATATAATCATCTATTCTCTGCCTTGACTTATTCTGCTGTTACAGCTGGCCCGCGTTATCCTCCGCCAAAGAGGTCCCTTCGAGCAAGACCGTGATTCTCATTCCTCGCAAGCCATCCTGGTCCGTTGTAGAGCCCCAGCCCATACTCCTGAATGTATCGGGCCCGGGGTCCATTCGCATTGACGAGACAGAACGCATATACTCTACGGGTGCTATATCCATTATTGCTCACACACTGAACGAGCAAAATGCATGGTCCCTCCTACAGAGTGCGTTGCCAGAGACCTCGCAAATTCTTCAATCCGCCTCAAACGACAAATATATCGTGGTTGCTTCCCCGTCGAGCGAGGATGTAACATTCCCAATCGCCCTCTCGTTCATCCCTTTCATGTCGCAGGAAGGTTCACAGGAGTTGGTGCTCCGCGGCTCGGATCTGAAGGCAATCAAGGATATCGTCGACTCCTCCGATCTCGTGCTCACGACCCTGTCGAAGACCACCTTCTGCTTCATGGGTCCCGAGCAGGCGGAAGATGTCGCGGTCCGTCTCGGCCCCTGTGGCGGCCAGCTCCTCGTGAGCGAGATGCACGCGTTGAGCTCGCCGCACCCGTCTCCGTGGAAATTCGCGATGCTCTCCCCCACGATGTCCGCCCAGATAGAGAAGGCAGAGACCTCTTTGGCGCTCCCCACTCCCCCGCCGTCCCCACCTCCGACCATGGACATGCCTGTCATGTCGCGCAGGTCCGATTCTCACGACACGACGGACTCTGTCGAGACGGTGGTACCTGTTCGCATCCCTTCGTACCAATCATTCCAGTCCCTCGCAGAGTCCTTCGACTCGGAGACGGAAACCATCGCGCCGCTGTCTCCCGCTTCCATTAACTTGAAGTTCAGAGAAGATCAACCCGACGTTGCGCCCATCATCGACGAACAGAAACCAGAGCCAGACATGGAAGTAGAACACGAGCAAGAGGAACTAGAAGAAATAGAAGAGACAGAACCCTCCCAGCAACTCACCGCCACCTCGCGCCCCTCCCTCAACGACGGCTTCCTGCGCTTCTTCTTCGCTTGGCTCCTCCGTGCCCTCCTCGCACGCGTCTGGGGCATCGTCGACACGGGCTTCCGCTGGTTCGGCTTGCCGCCCCCCTTCAGACTCGGACACGGCGCCGGGCCCCAGAGACCAGGTGTCGGCATCGGCTCTGTCATCGCGCAGAAGGTCTGCGAACCGTCCTCGGCGATGATCCAGGAGGTCGTCTACCGCGAGGAGTCCGCGTCGCTCATGACCATCGATGAGGAGCCTGAGCAGGACATCGTTGAAGACGACGATGAGCAGGAGGAGGCGCAAGAGCCGGAGACGAACGTCACCGTCGCCCAAGTGCGCCAGCCCGTCCCCGTCCCGGCCCCCATACCTGTCGTCCCTTCTGAATCGCACCCGTCCGCGTCGCTCGTCACCGCCGCCGTGCGCCGGCACAAAGCGCGCTTCCTCGCCGACGTACGGAGCAACATCGTCTCCTTCCTCGTACACGCGCCGCACGCGCACGCGCCGCTCTCCGAGCTCGCGATCTCCATTAACGAGAAGCGCGTCGAGGGCGGGCAGGGGTACAGCTGCGCGCAGCTCGCGGGCGACGTGTACCTGCTCGGGCTGCAGGGCCCGGAGGGCGGGTCGAAGGTCGAGATCGCGCTCGACTGAGTTGTCGATGCCTTCAACGCTAGAAAACCCCTTTTTCCCATTTCATCTTTTCTATCGCATTCAATCAGGACTCTCCGCCCCCTCAACGAAACGTAATGTATTCCGTATCTGCATCCGGTCCCCAGCCTGCATATTAGTTCTGTATCTCTATCCTCTGTACAAGGCTTCGGCCACCAGCATCGCATCCTCATCCGGGTCTCCTCATCCACATCCCCATTTTCATCATCCTCAGCCTCGTTCTCATCATCTCATTTTCATCTGTACCAGCATTGTCTAAAACATTGCAAACAGACACATCCCATTCCGCATTCGCATCTTGGTATCATTATGGCCTAGTATTACACCCCATGCATGTCCTTCCACTCTGGCGAGTCCAATACATGATTATGCCTTTCACAAATAACCGGCCTTTGCACTGTTGTGGGAGCCTGCCTTGGTATAACCTCTAATCTAATCTCGAAGTGATAGTCTGGCACGCATATATGCTGTGCTTACACAGCCTGTGGCTGTTCAATGTTGCTTGCGTTTGCTCTTTTTCTTAGGCCTCGGAGGGGGCTGTTTCCAGTCTCTGCCAGGGATACATTATTCACATATCTGGTATGATCACACAACACAGATTACTCACTCTTTACGCCGAGTCCACTCGGCCAGTTTCGGTCCACCCGGACCCCAGCCCTCTGCGCCGCTGTCCTGGAGGGCCTGTACGTGTCGTGCAACCGTGTTGTCCAGTGAGAAATTCGGGATTAGAGGGGCGGAGCGAATGAGTTTGGTGCGGCATATCGGACACGTCGGACGTTCTGTTAAGGTTTCCTGTACAAATGATACAAACATGTTGAGGTGCTCTCAGCGCATCACACAAAGAAACGGACCTACCTGGCGTGCGACCCAGTCATATCCACAGCTGCCGCATATACTGTGCCCGCATGGGTTGAGGCAGTGTGTGTGTGCACTGTTGGAGAGAATGGGTAAGCGATCTATGTACACGGATAGAGACTTGCAATATATCGCAGCAACTGTGGGAACGGTTAATAACTTATAGAAGCGGCCATGTAAGATAAGAACCCACATTGGACAAGACATCTCGTCTTCGTACCCGTCCAAAACATGCCTCAGTTCTTCGCGATTGTCTTCTTGGGCCTTTTCTTTACCCTTGCCCTTCTTCCCTTTCGGTGACGGGGATGGGGGCGTCTCCTGTTTGATAACAGGCTTCGGCTCAGGGGTATTCTTTCGACCCTTTTTGTTTGGAGACACTGGGGACGAGCAGCCACGCTTGCGAGGCGTAGACAGTGTCGGCTCGTGTGCCTCTAGTTTGATCTTCGGCGGGGGCGGGGGCGAAGGAACAGGGGGAGCACTACTAGATGCTCCCGCTTGTGGTGTCGCGGGTTCTGGGAAGTAAATGCTTGTACTGGAACTGGCTGGGGGAGTGTTCGGCATTTCTGTACCTGAACCACATAATATCAACGAAATGCCGCTAAAGAATTAGAATGACCATGACAGCTAGCATACCTTCAGGCTGAGAAGACGCCGATGTTGTTTGTGTAGGCGGTACAGTCTCTGGGCCATGACTATCATCCACAGTTTGCTCCCCCATCGGATGGGAGGAAGGTCCAGACAATCCTACAGATCGAACGTTCAGTGGTAGCTGCCACAGCTCACAGGCCTGACGCACTGAACTCTGCAGGGTTTTGTGAGAACCGAGCTTCAATGACATCCAATTCGCGGAGCACACTGTCGTCCAGCTCTTCAAACGAGTACGTGGAGCTTTCGTCGTCTCCATGCTCGGGAATGACAGCTTTGGGAACAATTACGGGAGCATGCTGTTCTACCACCGCGTCGTTTGTAGCCGCGTTGACGGTAGTATCAAAGGCGGCGGCAGTAGTAGGAGAGACATTGGGTATCAGGCCGGTGCTGCGGTCGAATGTGTCCCAATCTATATCATCAAATGTATCCGAAAAGTAATCAAAATAATCTACTTCGTCGTCAGTAGTACTAGACCTGGGATGCGTTGTTGTCGATGTGTCTTCGTGTACATCAGTTACTACATCCAGGGAGTGTTGTGATGTATCCACAGAAGCTCGGATCTTGCTGGTTTCATCGTCCATTTTTGCGACAGGAGATGTCAGGCGGTTCGGTTGTTTGTGTTGGACGCGGAGATTTGAACGGTTGAAATGCGCGACGCAACCGCGGTTGGAAGTTCAAGTCGAGCTCCCACACCATTAGCGCCGACGCCACCGGCAGTATAGCTACGGACCGAAGCTCCGAGCGTACTATACTATAAGCGCTAGACTTAAAATCACTTAGACTATGCGTATTTGCACCGAATGGAAGCCCTACATACTTACCATGGTAGGCAATCATCAGTTCGTCATTCGATTTGCGACGTAGCGACCGTTAATCCATAGCTGTGTACCTCGCATGCATACATGTATCCACTTTACATACGGTTGATATAACCTTAGTCGAAGTCACCGAAGGGGTCCTCCTCATCATCGCCATCATCGAAAGATGTACCATCGACGGAGCCGCCATTAGCATCGCCGGAGGTGCTAGTGCCGCCGTTGCCTCCGACGCTGGAGCCGCCAGTGTTGGTCACGGTGCCGCCATTGTTTGTAACAACACCACCGCGCGCGTCACCAGAGTTACCACTGCTAGCGTTACCACCGGGTCCATACCCATCGCCGGAGCCGCCGTCAGCGTCACCAGTGGTGGTGGTACCACCGTCACCAGCAAGGGCTGAGACGCTGTTAGTCTGGGGCCGTATATGCGAAAACCTGTCACTCACCGGATCCATCAGTATTCTGGATAGTGCCATTGTCATCTGCGACGTTGTGTATCGAGCCACCGTTGACGTCTGATGAGCCACCGGTGTGCGCGTTACCGCCTGCAGTGGAAGCGTCATCCGCACGCTTGCGACCTGCACGGCCACCCTCGGCATCACCACTGGAAGAGGTGCCGCCGTTCGACGCAATTTCTACGATGACTCGCTGAGTAACATATACACGCAGATCCAAAAATCACTTACGAGAGCCGGTGTTCGTAATTGTACCAGCTTCGCTATCGAGGTCGCCTCCGTTCGAGTAACCGGCATTACCGGAAGTTGCATTACCGCCAGGACCGCGACCATTGCCTCTACCACCCTCAGCATCACCAGTACTCGAAGTACCAGTAGGAGCGTCGGCGGTAGCAATGTCTAATAATCTGTCATTAGTTGATCATGTCGTCTGGAATCTTTGAAGTACTCACTGGAGTCGTTGTTCGTAATCTCTCCGTCAGATTCTCCCACGTTGTAAACTGAACCGCTAGAGGTGCTGGCGGAGTTACCAGTCTGCGCATTACCACCAGCAGTCTGAGAGTCAAGCGCACGCTTCCTCGCATCTCCGCCGGTAGCGTCGCCCGTCTCGGAGTTACCAGCGACTCCAGGAACATCTACCGGGTATATTAGCAGGCATGATATAAATTGAGCACAAATTCAACGTACTTGCGCCGTCGGTACTGTCAACCGAGCCACCCTCATTGAAGATAGACCCTCCGCGCGCAGAGCCTGTGTTACCGGTTCTAGCGTTGCCACCAGGACCCCGCCCGTCACCGTCACCGCCGGTAGCATCACCAGAACGACTTTCGTCGCCGGCACCACCGAAGTCTGGCGAAAGAAGCATGAGATCGAGTTTGTACCAAGAGATTTATTACATACTGGAATCGTCGCTAGTCAAGGTACCATCGTTGTCGGCTTTGTTGAGGACACTACCACCGTTGGCGTTGTTAGTGTTACCGGTGCTGGCGGAACCACCCGCTGTGTTGCTGTCGTCGGCACGCTTAGCCGGGACGGCCTTCTTCACCTCTGAGCCCATACCCATCGGCACAGGGTCAACAGCTGACTTCTCCATAGATGAAGCCCCGGAGACAGGTAGGGCCGATGCGCCAGTCGTAGGCGTGTCAGGAGCGGGAAGATTATGGACAGGAATCTCTGGAACACCACGACGAGCCACGCCATTGAGGGCGCCTGTCGGTGCTGCAGAGATGAGAGTAGGGCTAACGGTGGCGGCGAATATGCCAAAGGCGATGACGGGACTCCGCATGGTGTAGTCGTGCTGTGGATAGAAATGTAAGCGAGCGAGGCGGAAAGAATTAGACAAGAGTAGAGTAGCCGGTCTTGAGGAGAACGAGGGGGAGAAGAGAGTGTGGTTTGGTTGAGGGGCGGAGAGACGGCGGTTTATATAACGAACCAGCTCGTATTCAGAGCCCGCCGTGTCTTCTCGAGACCTCGGCTGACGCTTCTCAAAAGTCGAACTAAGACACTTGCCATTTTGAGCGACGCACTTTTAGGCGCACGATCGCGTTCCGCCGATCGCTAGACCGTGATGATTCAGTCGGCCTCTACCCGCTCTACGGCTCCTCTGTGAGAGAAAGAGAGTAACTGCCACATACAACTCAGAAAGGACTCCATTTCAAAAAATATCCCTGTCATATTGATCCTGGTCAGAAATAGTATGGGGCGAGTCAGGGAAATTCACCGACCTCTGGACCACTACACGCCGAGTCGCCAACTCGTTTAGAAACCTAGTTAGTACAAGGCACTGGTTTAAAAGTATACAGCTGAGAGCCTTATAGTACGTTGTATCGTATTTTCATATCGCAGGTTCTAACAGGGTTGCAAATAGAGAGATGACTGGTCTGTACACCGGCATATCACAGACCGCTTCAAAGCCAGCAGGTCAGATTCCACTGTACAAGGGTTGAACAGGATACGATGACATGAGCGTGCATAGTGATTCAGGCCGCGTCCCTTGGGAGCGTCCAGTCCGGTTGGAGTCTTCCTGCCAAGTTACCAACTGGACCAGAAAGACCTGCCTGGCTCTTGAAGCTCTCCAAAAAGTTCTTGATCATATTGTAATCCGTGCTCTCTTCCCCAAATGTTTCTCCAATTGGATCGTCGTAGAGCCCAGCCATCGACGCCTTCAACTCCGCCTCAATTGCCGCCTCGATGTCGCCGTCCAGTTTGAGATCCTCTTCTGTAGCTTTGGCTTTACCTTTACCTTTGCTTTTGGCTTGACCTTCAGCTTCTCTTTGAGCCACATTTGAGCGGACTTGTTCCGTAGTTGCTCGCACGCGCGCGATTTCTGCATCCATAGCCTTCATCACGGCCTCAAAGGAGTCCAAAGTCAGGTCTTCATGGGGGGCTGCATCCACATTCGGCGGAGGCATGTCAGCAGGGCGAGTTTGTTCGCCCGTCGTATTGGCAGCTTTGGTAGGCTTTTTATCCGCTGGTGTCGAGGTTTTGATGTGCTGTGGAACGAATGCTATCACACAAAGTTAACAAGTGAGGCAAATCAATTTAGACCGCACACTCACCACCACGACTTTCCCGCTCGCCGATGATTTTGGTCCACTCTTCGTCGGTCATACCTAACGCCTGTCGCGCGAATTCCAGGAACTCGTCTGTCTCTGCCTCCATGTCAATCTCAACATCACCCACGACCTGTGGCTGTTCCTCCTCCTCCTCCTCGTAGACCTCCTCCTCACTCTCATCGTCTGAGTCCACACCATCATACTCGTCTCGCGGTAGAAGCGGTGGTCGGATAGAGCGACGTTGGCTTGGGTTCTCGGGATCCTTGGGCCCGGTCTTGGGGAATTCCTCACGGACCTCCGTCTCCATAGTCGTTCGTGTAGTTCTCTGAGAATTGCTGTAGAAAGAGGGAGGCATCTTTCCGTACTCGGAGGGCTCTAACCCGGGCACAAGTGCGTCCATCGCTTTCTGTCTGGCAGCCCGTTGCTCGTCACTGAGAGTATCCGTCATGACGACGTCTTCGTCACGCTCCGATTCACGATGCTCCTCGTCGGTGTCATCGTCACTGCTCTCTTCATCGGATAGCAATTCGCTGACGAAGAATCAATGAACCTGGATATGGTCGATAATGGTTCATATACTTACTCTTGGAACCTCGCTCCCTCCAAATCACCCTCGCCTTCGACAAACTCTTCGACCTTCTTAGCAAGGTCTTGCAGTCGAGACGCCTGAGCTTGCGCCAGTTGCTCCTCTTCTTGCGACACGTCAGCACGGACATTCGCATTTCCACTTGCAGGGGCCGTTTGGCCCGCCGCAGACTGTCCAAATGTCTTCTCGAGCATCGCATCGAAGTCTTCCGCGTCGACGTTCAACCAGTCGTCCGCATCTTCCGGTACGTTTGGGAACTCAGTCGCATCTTTTGCTTTGAGTATTGCAGCGTCGGCTTGAGATGCAAATGAAGGTCGATTGGCGTCACTACACCCACAAGTTATCAGTATACCCTCGAATACTCGAAATCGAGACGTGCACGCACTCGTCATTCCTAGCTTCAGTGAAAGCGTTGACGGCCTTCTCGTACAGCTCCTTCCATAGCTGCGAACCTTCTAGTTCGTTTCGGAAGTAGCCCGTATTCGTCAAGTTGTCAATGTATTTGCGGAAATCCGGATTCCGTTGAAGAGCCTCGAAACGAGACTCAGCCTGCTTGAGTCGATTAGTGTAGCCCGGTGTGGCGGATACTAAAGTCCTTACAGAGAGCTTGCTGTCTGCTGACTCTGGGCCAGAACGACGATTCTTCGTCTCTTGGTATAGCATTTCGAAGCCACTGGCCTAATGACCGCAAGGTTCATGAATGATTCGCATACATTAATCCATAGATCACTTACGATTTTCATCCCTACATCTCTCCACCGCCATTCTGGAGTTCCTTCCATTTCACTCCATCGTCCAAAAAGCTTCGGAGGATAGAATTTCTGCCCCACGAGCTGCGCATAAGCCGTACGTGTCATCCTTACAGTCGTGAGGGCCGATGGCTCTGGCGGGAACCGAGCCATTTTGTGCGCAGCCTACAGAGTACAATCAGCATAAATTGAAGTCTAAGCTCGAAGTACTCACGCGCAATTGCAAGGCATCCCGCGTATAAAAGGTTTCTACAGGCTTCTGCACGAGCGCAGGATTTGCTGCGAGTGCCCTTGCGATGTCCAGAGGAAGGTATACTTTGGCGTGGTGGACATGCATACGCACCGCCGAAGGATACCTATAATTCGAGAATACGTTGAACCACGATATTATGGTATCATCTTATAGTTTGGACTTACCCCGATATCTTCTTCCATACGGCTTGCTCAACTGCATCTGGCGCACGAGTATTCGTAAGCGGATCCCGCACAAGCTTGATAGCGTCTTCCGCTGAGATGAAGTCGTCCTCTTCAGTTTGTCCAACACCATCGTCCTCATCATCACTATCTTGAGCCCTCGGATATCCTCTCCGACGCCGCTTGCTAGAGGATGCGGAGACATGTGAGAGGGGCACCAGATGTAAGTGTGAACTATGGATCCAGACCTAACCACAATCGTCAACGACCGCATCTACACGCTCAGCGCAAACATTACGTGCCCTATTTTCCGCATTGGATGGTGTAACCCATATTGGCAGATGCTCCGCCGCTTCAATGAGCAGAAATTCGCCGTCTGAGTCGAAGACGCTGTATGCGCATGAGATGTCTCGATCGAGCAAAGCGTAAGTGGACGTACCTGATCACGACGTCCCACTTTGCACTCAGCTCTCGCAGGATCCATACGGCGCACCACTCGTCATCCACGCAATCGCCCACTCTCATTGTGCCCTCAAGCACAAACTCCTTGCCTTCTGCGTCTGGATTCGGTACGACCTTCAATTGAAACGCATCGCGATGCCATTGCATATCTGGGAGCAATTCTTCGACATACTGCTGCATCACGACAGCTAGCGTCGTAACAGAAGCCTTGTCCGATAAGTCTTGAGTAGGGTAGAGCGTGTATTGCAGCGTATCGTCTGCAATTGATGGCGGTCGATTGAAGATATCCATGTTGCTGCTAGTGTCGTCAAATAGCAAACAGTGTAGTTGAGTATTTTGAGTACTTCAAGCAGTCAAATCAAGCAGAGTCCACAGAGCAAGTCGAGCAAGGATGGACGCAAGAGACAAGCTCTGCTTTCAAAGCGGCGCGTCCTGAAATTCATTGGCGGATCAGATCTGAGATCCGCCGCGCAGGACGCGAAGGCGCCACGCGCGTCTACTCGATTAAGCGTGCAGGCGTCGGCGTCGAGTATCGCGCAGGCTTGTCCTCCTCCTGCATGCCAACTCTCTGCCGGCCCCCAAATCGGAGCCATGACCACGTCGTTCAAGGACCGCAACCTAATTGCTGTGATAGGGGACGAGGTGCGTGACCAGATGCTATTCTGAAGCACCCATGCGTACTGAATGGGATCGTCTGTAGGATACTATCACCGGTCTCTTGCTTGCAGGTATCGGGCACGTTGACCATGGCAAGAAGAACTTCCTAGTGGTAGACACCAGTATGTATGGCCTATCCTACAGTGGAACACCCTCTGATCCCCTTCCAAGAAACACAAGTATCGACCATCGAGGCGGCCTTCCAGGAGTACACTGAGCGGAAGGACATAGCCATCCTCCTCATCAACCAACACGTACGTCACACGCCTCATGCCCTCGCACATTAGCTCACAAGACCAAAGATTGCCGAGAAGATACGGCCAACGGTCGACAAATACCAGGAGGCGTTCCCCGCACTGCTCGAGATACCCTCGAAGGATCACCCCTACGGCAAGTCTCGTGCCCCGTTTCATGGCTGTGGAACCCTGTTGACACGTTCCGGTGTCTTAGATCCCTCGAAAGACTCCGTCCTGAAGCGCGTCCAGAAGCTTTTCGGCGAATGAGCGCATTCCGGCTCAATGCACCCGCAGATGGACAGGTCTTGTCATGTAGTTGTAGCTAATAATACATCGTCGACAGCATTACGATCCTAGATACGGCTATCCCAAGCAGGAGAGTACATTAAGAGAGTTTCCTCGACACCGGGAATTTTGAGTGTTGAAAGGTTCCAGAAATATGTCCGTCCCTCGCTAAGCTATCGCCGTCGCGCTTCCCAGTTACCGTTCGGAGGTAGTACGAACACTCGCTTAGGATTTGGAGCAGCAGAGTCTGCAACAAAGTCAGCGACGAATGGCGGTTCTAGAGTAGACAGAAAGCCTTACCTGGAATGTCAATCCGCACGTATCGGAACTCATACTGGCCTTGGTCGTTCTACGGGAGTGACGACAGCGGCAGTCAGACCTGGAACTCAACAAGGCAAGAGCCACCTACCATGACCAGGTCCGCATGGACTTCGCCCTCGGTGTACACCTGTCCATCGGGGATTTCATCGGTTATATTTCCAGAGTCCCGGCTAGATCCCCGTAACCCGCCAAACATGCCCATCAGCCCCGCTCTCCACCCACTCTCTTGTTTTTCTGCTTTGGGCTCCGGTGCGGGCGGAGCGGGGCCGCGGGTCGAGGGGACGGGATCCCCGCTCAAAAACCTGAACAGCCGTTTACACGACTCCCACGCGTCCTCCGAGCGCCGCTTCGCACCCTCCACCACCTCGTCAAGCGTCATCTCCGAGAGCTGCGCCCCGGTGTTCTGCGTCCACTCGACGGCGGCCTCCCACCGGGACTCGCTCTGCGAGACGGGCGCCGCGCCTGGGGTCTGTCCCTGCACGAAGAAGTTGAGGAGGAGGTGCTCGCGCCCGGCAGAGTCCCGGACAATTTGGGACGCGACGCGGTCATTGCGGTGCCGCGGCCGCACGACAGATGGGGGGTTGTTATGGAATATGAGCGGTCCATGTAGATACTGCTTCACCTGCGCACGACCGGGTCAGGAATAGCGCACGCGCACGGAGCGGTCCGACGTACCCTCGGGGACGACTTGATCAGCTCGCACGCCTGTGCATGTAGTACTGTCGGCGAGTTTTTTGAAAACAATTCCGAGGTGAGCGCATACGCCAACATTGCAGTAAATCCCGCGCCGAACACGATCACGAAGAGACTAGAGGTGAGACTCGTTGCACGGACAACTGAGCGGGTAAGTAAAGCGCGAGCGGAAGACGAACGACGGCGTACCTTTCCCACCCGCATTGAGGTCGGACCACTTCTTGCGGTCGCCCGTGTCCTGCGGTGTCGGTGGTATGAACCCCAACTGAAACGGCCCGACGGAGTCCTCCCTGCCCGCCGCTCGTCTTTTCTGGTCGAGGGCCTGCGAAAGGAGAGAGGACGTCGGCATCGGGTCGCGGTGCGTCGCATAGCCCCTACACAGAAATACTATTCGTTGCTGCAATCGCGGACGATGGCGGGGGCACGCCCTGAGCAGCGAGCGTGCGGCGGTGAGCGCCATGTCCGGGCTGGTTTGGTCGGTCGAGGATAGAGCGAGGGATGCTCGCACCCATCTAAGCGCCAGGGCACCTGCCTCGGAGACAGCGGCGTCTGTTCCGCGCCACGTGCGCCACGCGCGGCGGGAAGCGAACCAGCGCGCGCGTCGCGCTCAGACTCGAGCTCGTGACGCCGCTCGTCCTTACGCGACGCGTCCAATCGTCCGCCGCGCTATTCTCTGTCAAGTTACCGGGGGTGCTGATGCCCTCGAAAAATCACCGTCGTCCGTGCCGCACTACCGACCTTCATTACCGACCTGGCGATCCTCGGCAGGCACGCAAAAATAACTGCAGTATCCTGCCTGTCATGGGCGTGACGCAACGCACTCAGAGGGCAGTGCGGCGGTCAGAGCAAGCCCAGACCCGCGATGTCGACAGCGGACACGTTCTACCGTCAAACAGGGCGTGGGATTGCGATTCATAAATACTGTACATGCGACACAGCGTCCAATAGTGAGGCACAACGCGAAACATGGTGATTCAGGCAGTGTCGTCGCCCGCTCCCTTGGGGACGTACCCATCGCCGCGCGTGGGCGTGCACAGATGCTAATAACAATGTGTGAGAACACGGCCCGGAGGTGCGAGAGACAGCGGGAAGGTACTGACGTTCAGCTTCTGGGCGTGCGCCGCCCTGTGGGTCTGGGTGCGGCAGGCATAGCCGTACCAACAGTCGGTTAGGACCTCCGCACCTGGTGCTGTGCACGCTGGTCTCAGCATCGTGTGTCGGATACGAGGCAGGAGCTTACCTCGGCGTTTCTCAGCTGCCCACCAAGCTGTGAGCCGAGCACGGAAGAGAGTCTCGATGCAGTCTTTACAGTAGTAGTGTTCCTTGTCCCAGACGCTATCGACGGGCTCGCCACTCGATGTCTCGCACAGCTCTTCGAACATCCGGTTCCAGTCGAAATTGACTTCGCCCCGCGAGTCCCTTGACGTAAGGTGTTGCTGCAGTGCAGTAGTCTCGAACGTATTCCTAGGCAGCTGCCCTTTCAATGCAGCGCATATTTCGCGCTTAGTCATCCAACCTCTAAAGAGTGAAAAGTCTAGATGATAGACGCAAACCAATCAGCAGCCGAACATTGCGGACGCGCTCAAGATAACTCACTAGTCTTGCCCCATAACCTTGAACTGTTATAGCATCGGTGACCTGCGTAAGTTCTGGATTAGCGTGCATAGGGCTCAACCCTGAGACGACGCCTACATAGATCGTGCTGGCCAACCGTCTGTTCGAGGATGGCCTTCGGGACTTCGGCATCGCGTTTGGCCTCGTCGATGTGTCGACCGCTGAACACCGACCTCAGGACGTCTCCCAGAGTCGTCCACGGGAGACTGAACGATAGCCCTTGGTGATGCGGGGTCCAGCCGTGACGTTCCGTCAGCCACTTGTTCAGAATTTCGTCTGGACGTGCCAAGTAGACATTCGCTGAAACCCCGATGGTAAGTTCGACGGTTGAAGACGAGGCACGCCACAGCTCACCCCAGGTGTCATTGGTTGCTTTATCGGTCCAGCAGACTACATCTCGCAGAAGGTAGGCCACGGCGTCGACCTCAAATAGCTCTTGGTTCTGGAACCGGTTTAGATAACGTCGAATGTTCGTCGAGCGTCGCGCGATGAGATCTGCATGCCCTGGGTCCTCTTCGTCTTCGCCCTCCTCTTCAGCTTCCTCTTGGGCCTTGTCCATGGCTTCAATCTCTTCATCGTTGAGGTCACGCAATAGTAGGTACAGAACTTCCCACAGTCGATACATCGCACGCGTGAAACGCGCAGACTCAGCGTCAGTGAGCGTGCTCGAGGCCGCGGTCCTGTCTTTATTGCTGCAGGGGTATGAGTGCACACATATGTCACATCCTGAGAATCTGCGTACCTCATGCTGTACAGTGCCTCCAATCGCGATACGACAGACGCGTTGTCAGAGAGAATAACTGTGTCGCTCCGAGAGAACGGTGGAACGCTGCCATCTTCGCTGTCATCCTCTGCAGGGGACGAATCTTGTTCATAAGCAATCAGTCGGACGGCCTCTGGCAGGGCAGGCCCAACTATATTGAACGCAATCGCTTGGACGATGGATTTGGGGTGCGCCTGGAATACGCCATAGATGGACTTGCACGTCTTGAGTACACTTGACAAAGTATTGAAGTCAGGCAGATACATGAGCACACGATCCAACAGATCCAGTGGTAGGTCACCAAAAGTAGCCATGTTATTCAGACGAGCTCAGATATCCAGCAGGTTAGTGGGAGAGAAGGGGGTGGCGGTTGATGGAGACGGTCGTGGCCAGGGCTTATTATAGTGGCGGACACCGCCTCAAAAGGCAAGCGTCGGGGCGGTGACAGGCGTCTACAAGCGGCCGTCGGGACAACGTGAGCGTCTATAGGAGGCGGGATGACTCGTTAGGAGTCGGTCGATCAACTGATGCGCCTCAAGGCGCGCCGATCGCGCTAAGAAGCGGCCCGGCTATCGAAAGCGGAACCAAACGAGCATGCGCCAGACGTCGGGGCATGATGCACAGCAACAAAGATGATTGCGCGACAGATGCTGCGGCGGGTCGGAAGGGATACGGCATGGGAGCGTTGGGCGCAGATATTCCCGGCAACTTATCTTGGGCGTCGTGCGTGCCGTTTTAAACACCGTGGTCTGTCAGCAGAAGCGAAAATACGGGACGGTGACGCTGAGGGCACTGCCAAGGAACGCAAAGGAGCGACGATGCGTCGAGCGTGGACGTAGCGTCGAGCGAGGAGGGCTTTCTGGGATTGGTGCGAACAGTGCGTCTGAGAGGCTGGATGACAGTTGAATGGTGTTTGGGTTTGTAGCTGAAAATATCTGTGGAGGCTCCAGAGTGGCAATGCCGGGGGGTGGACGTGTCTGGAGCAGTTTTGGAGAGGGAGAGTGGGAAAGGTGTGCGGCGAAGGGCAGGTGATTGGACTGGCGGTTTTTCCGCGCTCTTGGCAGAGGATACGGTTTATTTGTGACTGCAGCTTCGAATGACAGAAGGGAGCGCGCTTCGGGAGACAAGGTTCAGGTGAGGAAAATACGATGCGTGCTGGCGATGCAAGAGGGACGGAATGTGGCGGGCGGGGGGCGGGGAGGGAAATGTCGGGAGGAGGGGTAATGGCGAAAATGAGACGGGACGGTCGGGGTGGGCGGAGGAGGACCGATGGGAGGCTGCTGAGGAGGCAAAAATAGGGCGGTGCCAAGACCGTCGTATATATAGAGTAACTATACGAAATGTATACTGATCTCGCGCAGGCAGCGGCATCGAGGGCAAGTTGTTAGCAAGTACTCGACGGCGCTGGCTCGGAAGTGGCGATGCGCCTCTCTGCCGAGCCGCACAACCCCCCGCATTTGTCGCGGATAACATCGACGTTGTTCTCTGACATTCGACCCGATATGTGTCGATTTCGCGAGATATGTTGCAGACAACATCGCGACATCGCAGCAGTCGCTCCCACCGGAAGAGGTAATCTCGAGAACAGGCTTGGCATCTATATTTATTTGAGAGTCAAAGATAGATCCAAGACGACTTGGCCTGCTCTCATATAACCAGCCCAGTGGCCAAGATGCCAATCACACGTCCTCCTCTCTCCTGCAGTCTTAGTCACCCATGGCCAACACCGCCCCGCCCGCCGCCCACCAGCTCGTCTACGCTGCCCCCGACAGCGACTACCACAGCGGCCGCGATGCCCACGACGCCGCCATGCGCGCCCTCCTCGCCTCCACCTGGCAGGTCATGGACCAGGTCCAGGTATGCTTCTACCCCGGTCCGCCCCCGCCCTTTGCTAAATTAAGCCCACAGCGACCGCCGCCCACCATGAACGACATCCTCGGCGCCTACCGCGCTAAGGGCGACGGTGACCGCGAGATGCTCCTCGCCCTCCTCAACGCCAAGACCGCAGAGGAAAACGTACGCGCTCGCTGTCCCGCCGTGTCCGCCCAACGCTGACCCCGTCTGTCCGCAGCGCGTCGCCGCGATCACCGCCCTCCACCGCACCCTCCTCGACCTCTACAACGGCCCGGGCGTGTCCCCCGCGGAGTCCGCACCTCGCGTACGCACCGAGAGCCAGTGCGCCTTTCCGTCCCCGCCCAGCTCATCCTACCACCAGTCCCCACTGGTTGACACCCAGGGCCCGCGCCCCCGTCGACGCAAGTCGTCGTCGCCGTCCGCGTACTCCTCCGAGGACTCCCTCTCCCCGCAACCCCGCAAGCGCCATCGGTCGCGCTCACCACTGTCCCGCGACCGCCGCGTCCGCGTCTCGTACGAGCACGCGCCGTCCCTCGAGTCCTCTTTCCCACCTTCGCCCTACTCCTCCGCCTCCTCCCAGAGCAGCATCGGCTCGCCTCGTTCCCGCGAATCCATGACCATCGGTGCGCTCCTTACTCCTGCACACGAGAAAGACATCGACATGGACGACCGCCGACTCAGCGCGGAGCGCACCGTCCCCCGCGGCGCCTCTCCGCGGCTGGCCCGGCGAGATAGAGAAAACACCCTTAGTCACCGTGCGTAGCGGCAGACACTCGGAGAAAAACGACGTCTTGGACGTTTTTCGCTTCACGGACAGGACATGATATATTATTTGTTGTAAAGCTACGAGTGTCTGTACCCTAGTGATATACCGCTGTATTCCGCTTGTTTCCTCTCCTCTCTCTCGGGCTGGGACTTGGTGTCCTCTCTTACCACTCTGACCACTACCATACGCAACTGCATACGTGGATGAATGCATACTTTTGCCAAGCAATGTCGAATAGATCATGGGACGACGGGTACCAGGCTAGACTTCGGGTCCTCGATACAGCGTGCGCAGTGCGCGGGATTTTCGTGCATTTGCAACGGGCTCTGTGTGACCCACCTGGTCGGCCGTACGAGGAAAGGAATATACCTTCAAGAGCGCAGCCAAGCCTGCCCAGTGCCTGCCCGAAGCACGCCAGGCAGCCCTTGGCGCGCCCACGCCAAGGGCAAGGCACGGCCCGCGCTGTATGGCGAAAGCGCACGCTTTAGGCAATCCGCCCGAGCCGCGCGACAGGCGTGCGCGAGGTGCATACAACGCGTCCCGAGTGTGTTCAAGTACAAGGGACACTCGGGAAGGACCGTACATTGAACGTGTTCCTGGAATAACGCGTCGGACTGTGGAATTTTTTTACGCTCACAGGCGGGATGGGAGTGGGATTCAGAATAGGCATAGGAATAGACACTATGGGTTTGCTTGGGCGCGAGGAGCGGGGACTCTCCGACGCGATGCTTTGATGCTCGTACCACGGGTAGGTGCAAAGAGCCACACTTTAGTGCACTGAACCTCCAAATACGCTGCCCTGCTGGAGCATACGCGTCGTGTCGTGCTAAATGCTAAATACAGCACGCGCACGGCTTTTGCCCTCCGACGCTCGGTGGCGAGCCAGCAGACACCGTGACTGCAGTGTCCTCAGGGACTGATATCACGATGATGCGCACGATGACAGTGGGTCAGGAAGATGCGAGTGGCTGAAGGAAGATGGCGAGTGTATAGTTATAATTAACGGGCGAGTGATCATGACGGTGGACGAGCCTAAGTGCGCCAAAGTTAGACACGCGAAAGGGTCGGGTGAGGCTTGAGACGGGGCCCTGGAGGGTGCTAGCTCGCTATAGCATCATCGTGCATCGCATCGCATAGCAGCATCTTCACGCCGAATGACCAGTGGCGAGCCGTCATCGACCATCGCCCCATCCGAACACTCAGCCGGATCCGCCAAGTGCCCAAATAACGATACTAATAGTCCTGGTGACTAGTCGACACCCAGAATGGCACACTCGTCCTGCACGAACGGTACGCGCGGCGAAAAATTCGTGCATCGTGGACGGTGCCATCGTGATTCCTCCACTGGCAGGCCTTGGTCTTGACTCTATTCTGTACAGTGCATGGACACTCCTTGGGCCACCGACAGTCCTTGAGCCACCCCCCTCTAACTCGCCCTCCCGGTGTCCGTTCGGCTTGCACTTTTGTTATGCGATGTATATAAGGTCCAGATAGGTGTGTAATTATTTTGATTGTGTTTCGACAAGATGTGGGAGGCGCATAAATCACAGAGTACTTTTGAGCCACAAAATGCTTTGGAGCTGCGCTTTCGCACGATTTTTGTAGACTTCGCTACCCTGCTGGAAATTACAGAAATATATAGGCTGATACAGTGGAGTCTGAATCGTGTTATTACCTGGTCAGATCTTAGAAAGGATCAGTTGGCGAGAGGACAGAGCGAGATTGTCGCGAAACACGCCGGGCTTGCGTGACAACACAAGATAAGGGCGTGACTACGCACGGTCAAAGCGTGACTGATGAAAAGAAGGCGTGACAAGATCTCATAGTTTTTGGCTTACAAATATCGCCATATCTAGAGTGTCACGGAAGTAGTCACATAGTGACTGGTCATGGCTCAAGGAATGTCTACCGTGACGTTTCCGTGCACTTTCACCGGTACACTCCTACCCCAGCGTGCATTCACCCCTTGGCATCGAAAATATTGCTGGAAGTAGCTAAGCAGACCAGGTACGTAGCCCGCCTCACCCGTTCCAACGGCTACGATAGCTACAGCTGCAGTGACCCGAACTTACTTAGGTGGCTCAAGGAGTGTCCGTGCACTGTATTCCTCCAAATTTCCATGGGCACCTCACCGCTGGATCCTGCGCGGCCGATCTACGCGACGTCGACTCGGACGCGTGTCCTCGAAATAGCATACTGTACACTGTACACATCCTATTGCGTCGTAACTCGTAAGTACATCATAAACATCCAGTCATGAAGCAGGGGACCGACCCCGCCGGCCCCACGTCTACCCGTCAACAACATAACTGACATGCATACATTACACACCGAATACCCGACAGTCAACGACCCATCAAAGGGCCAATACCGCATAAGTTAGGCTTAGCTTACAGCGACCCGCAGACGCAGGGCTTCTGATCTCGATGGATGACAAGGGGATGGGATTTGAGTTTGGATTTTTTTGCGTTTGTTCATGAATTGAGGTTATATTGGGATGCACAGTCGGAATGTGCCAGGGAAGGAACGTGAACTCGATGCGAAGCTTGTATTGCTGTGTGCTATATGCGTGTGTCGAAGGACGAAAGATCATGAATGGAGGATCAGGATCGGGGAGCAATAAGTGAGGATCGAGAGGGTGCCTTCGGGGATGGAGACGAGGCCGGGACGTGCACAGTACACAGTGCGCACAGTCACTGCAGCAGAGGCTAATTCCGTCGATCCTGGACGCTTCGTGCTGTGCTTGGCTGGGGCTCAGAAGCGGAAGAACCGGGAGGGCTGCAGGACCCTGCCGCTGTCGCGCGGCGCCGCCGGCGGGTCCTCCCGCGCTGCGTCCTCGCTGTCGGGGGAGGGCGAACGCTTGGAAGCCGTGCACGCGCCGTCGTCTGTCCATGACCCGGCCGACCCTGCATACATTGTCAGCTTTCCACTGCGGAGGATACGACACGGAACACGAAACGCGACACGCAATAGAGTCAAAAGTAGAGCGCGAAAGGACTCACCGCCGGGCGTGTCGCCCTCCGTCCACCACTTTGCCGTCCACAAATGTCCGCTGCAAAGGCGTGCAGTGTTAGGAACGGATGCGGGAACAGGGGTGAAAGTGGATGGTGTACGCACTTGTAGCTGACTTCCTGTCCGCCAGTGTACACCGTGGTGCTCGACCACGCCGCTGCCCCGCCGCAGCTCCCGCCGCTAGTCGGACTGCTCGTCGGTGCGCTGCTCGTCGACGTCGGCGAAGACGAAGAAGGGGACCCACTGCTGCTACTTCCACTACCGCTGCCGCCACTTCCGGTACATGCGCTGACTGGAGTGCCCGTCGCACACCGTACATCACATCACATCACGGAGAAACGCAGGGCATGACATCAGTGCCTGCTAATCCCGGGGAAGACCCACAAAGCGGTGAAGACGTACCCGCGCTCCAATCGCTGTTCGTGTTGCTAGCAGGGGTAGCCTGCGTCCACCATTTAGCCTTCACACGACGAAAAGACAAAGTCGGATGGTCAGATGATGAGATAATGAGGTAAGAAATTCTTCAGTCGAAGGGTGTGATACGTACCGCCCATGTGTACCTGCAGGTGGATCACGACTGTCAGGATGCGTACATCCTTTGTCGATGAACCAGAACACTCACCCGTTGTACGTAACCTGTGAGCCTGCGTTATACGTCGAGCTGGATGAGAAGGCGGGTGCGGTGCAAGTTGGGAACGTAAATCCCGTTCCACCAGCTGCGCTCAGCGCGTTCTTAATAGCCAAGTCATAGCGGTCGTTCGCTGGAAGAAACATGCGGCAGTCAGCACATAGCATCGCCGAATCGACAGCGCGTCGTGCGCATGTACTCACCGTACGCCTGTGACGCGTCCCAGAGCATCACACCTCCAAATGACGGGAACGACTTCCGCATTGAGACCGCGATGTTCGATAGGCTGCTGATATCCTGGTATCCGCCACCCGCGGCGGTGCTGGACGCGGGCGCTCCCACGTAGACCTTCACATTAGGGTTAGGGCTCTGAGTGCGTGCCCAATTGTCCCTACCAAACCAAAGTGGTTAATCGCAAAGTTGCTGCATGGTAGCACAGAGATCCTAATTACCAGAGCCCGAAATCCCAATTAGAGGCTTCGTCGAAGTTCTGCAGGCCACAGGGGTTGTTATCTGCGAGAAGCGTCTTATCAGCCTTTGTTCCTTCCATGCAAATCCTGCGGCATAGCCACGTACAGAACTGAACATAGACCGCATCGAAGCTCGCCGCGTTGAGCACTGCACCCAGCGCGGCATCAGGATATACACACTGTGGGGCGGCCGAAACGTAATATCTGGAGGGCAGCTCATCAGCCTCTTCCAGCCTCGCAGCGTGCAAAGAAGGATGATACGCACGTCTTGCTCGCTCCGTTTGCGTGGGACCGGATGCGGTTCACGAAGGCGGCGTAGCCCGTCGAACCACCGGCCTCAATATCGAGGTCGACACTGCGAGGCGCAATGCCGGTCAGCCTAGACTCTACCGTAGGCCCGCGCGGCCGCCATGCCTACCGCGCGAGACATAAAAGAGCAGTGCACGCACCCGTCGAGGACCGCGTCGCCAAACGGCCGCGTGGAACTGCTTCCGCCTAAAAATAGATCCCAGACGGTGTCTGCAAGGGTTTCGCCCTGGTCATCTGACTGGAACCCGACCGAACCGCCCGCCCCGCCGAGGCTGAGGGTCACGATCTTGCCCTTTGCCTGGCAGGCCTTGATGTCGTCGCCGACGGACGTGCATATCGGCATGGCAGTGCCGGAGAACGTCGTGTTGTCTTTGTTGTTGCAGGTCTACGCGGAGATGAGCACCGGGAGCGTGCAGTTGCAGCTAGTTATCAGACGTACATTAGCAAGGTTGATCACCGGAAGACCGCCTGTGCCGAAGAATGTATCCATGAACGCCACAGGGAACACGTCGATCGCGTCGTCCTAATACCCGCGGGAATCGTCAGTAAGCTGAATGGCTGCGGCACCGATCACGTATATCGACTGACCTCGCAATAGAAAGCCAAAGGCTTTTGGAAGTTGGCGACATCGGTGTGGGTTGCTCCGTAAGAGTTTTGTCCCCAATAGCTGACGGGACAGTCAGATCATGGCCAATGAGTTGCATTTGTTCAAACTTACACGGCGACCTAGCAATCAAAGTTAAGTTCAGCCACCTAAATAATATAAGATATTTTCGACTTACATTGTCGAAACGACTGGTGTCGAAAGCCGCAACACCAAAGGTCTGCACCGCGATGAACAACAGAGTCAGCAGCTGTGAACGAGGGAACATTGTGGCACAAGACTGATGGGTAACCAGGGGGCACAGGGACAAGTCCGTCGCCCCATCCTGCCCACAGGGTCCTGCATCTTATACCTGCAGTAGACGGCCGAAATAACAAAGGGGATTGCATGGACCGCATGCGCCTCCTTGAGCATATCATCGGCTTCATGACTGCCATTGCCTCGCGCCCTGAGCCGTACGAATCACGAGTGGCAGCGGCGCCAAGAAACATGCGGGGAGGGTGATTGCAGCGCGTTGTGCGAAGTCGAGGAAGGCGCGATAATAGGAGACACGGTGGGCGACGCGGCGATTCGCGACGAGCATGCGTCCTCGACATATGGCTACCGGCCCAGCTGCACCTAGTTGCACTCTATCGGACGGTTCCAAACAGAAATCATAGATGCGCGAGGTTTACCCTTATAGAGGTGTTAGATGTGAAACAGCGCCCACGTGCTCTGCAAGGGCTTGGGCATGATCCCACACGCCCCCTGTAGCAGGCATGTAAGATTGCATATTCAACGCCGTGAAGAGCAATCTATAGAATGTTACAGAATTATTAGACTTGTAAGCGAGCGAGGTCAAATGAGTGGAGGACGATATGGAGATGTCACGTTTGCTACGCGCCGGAGCCATCGCTGTCACCGTCCCGAAGTGTCTGCCTTCTCACAGGCTCTGTGGTCGTGCTTTGATAAGTTACCGGTCAATGAAGAGAGAAGGAGACGAACCAAAGTAAGGGTGCATCTGCGCCTCTCTCGCTGTTAATCGCTCCTGGTGATCATATCGTAGGAGCTTGTCCAGGAAGTCTATGGCTTCGTTCGATATAAATCGCTGGTTCTCCGATGTAATGAAACGGGACCACTGTTTCTTAGGGTAACTGTCACAAGGTTCAGAATTTAAAATTTCGCGGCGATATTGCTCAATACACTTACCTTCCGAGGATCTCGTCATATTGAGGATCCAGGGCAATATCGTACTTTTCGAGATAGTGGTAAAGGTCATCTGTTCCAAGGACCTTCGCGATCTTGACCAGCTGGTCATAGTTATCATGACCATGGAAGAAGGGCTCCTTCCGGAAGATCTGGAGAAACGCAATACGTCAGGTCATCGTACCTCTACGGCTGACGTTGTGCAAGAACTCACCATCGAAGCAAACATACATCCGTAACTCCACATGTCAAGGCTGTAGTCATATTCTTGGAAATCGACCAACAATTCGGGGCCCTTGAAATAACGGGACGCGACCCGCACGTTGTACTCCGTTTTAGGATGATAGAACTCGGCCAACCCCCAGTCAATTAGTCGTAGCTGTGCAAATAAGCGTATGAGTGGAGAAGGCGCAGTGGCGGACATACCTTCCGCCGCTCGTGATCAATCATGACATTGTGTGGTTTCACATCTCGGTGCATGATTCCTTTCGAATGGCAGAAATCCAACGCCTGTAAGAAATGTTATTCAGCAGGCACGGGGGCGGCCAGAGGTAAAGACAAATATACCTTCAACAGCTCAAACATGTAGAAGCGAACGTCAAAGTCGGTAAAGCGAGGGTATAAGACTTTGAAGTCCACATTGTGAACGTATTCCGTGATAAGACTGGGAATTTTGGACGAGGGATCGCGGACGACGTCCAGGAGCGCGACAATGTTTGGTCCGCCTGCTAGATTTTGAAGGATCTTGATCTCACGCTTTATTTTCTTCTTCTTTACAGGTTTGAGAACTTTGATGATACACTTCTCGTCGTTGACGATGTTGATACCCTCAAAAACCTACAGACTCCACATGGGACATCAAACGCACGACAAAACCATGTACAAGACGTACCTCGGAGTACTTCCCTCTCCCGACCTTGCGCACGATCTCGTAATGATCCTGTGATCCCCACTGTACCTGTAGGTTGTCTGCACGGGGTCTAAGCACGGAAAGACGGCAGCAGGAGCTAGAATGGGTCCCGACCGTATTCATACCACGAAGGCCCCAACTTAGCGTTCACGTCCGTGTAAACGCGCGCCACCGACTTTGGTGCGGTTCTCCCCATGGCGGCGTTGAAAAACTCGGTGATTTCGGAATGTTGAGAGGACAGTCTGGCAAGTGAGGGGGGTCGAGATGGCGGTAATGGCAATGCGTGCAATCAATGCCGCACGGAGTAGGCACGTTGTCTGAGGCGCCCGTGGTAAATTTCGCACGGTTATTCTTGTTACTCCTCTTCAAAGCTTCAGCTCTCTCTTGCAAACTCTTGCAAACGATGTCTAGAGCTCGATCGTCGACATACTCTAAGCCGGCTCATTGGCCCCCGAATATCGAGTACATATCAAACCAATACTACCACGCATCTGTGACGAAGGAAATACTGACCCATCTCCATCCTACACGTCCAAATCCATCCGCGGCCATAACACTTTCGAAACCTCCGGTGGTCATTCGGGAAATCGCCGAGCACAGCCATCCTGCGTGCGGACAGCATGGTCTTTTTGCCTGTAAGAAAATACCACCGCGTACACGTATCATTGACTACGTGGGCGAAGTCCACTGCGACGACAGACCAAACTCAGACTATGATCTTTCGTTGTACCACGCTCCCGATGGACTGAGCGTAGGCGTGGACGCGAGTAAACGAGGAAACGAGGCCAGGTTTATCAACGATTACAGAGGTGTACAGCCGAGACCAAATGCACTATTCGAGGAACGTCGCACAGCGAATGGAGAACTATGTATGAGTGTGTGGAGTGGATGTGAGGGTATCAAGAAAGGCGACGAAATTCTGGTGTCATACGGGAAAGGCTTCTGGAAGGCACGGCACTCTGCACCTGAGCTTGCAGAGTCAGCTGTCGGATAGTAAGGTACGCCCGCTGATTTCTCCTGTACCGTAGTGTATTCTGACCAATCGGAACGGTATGCAATTATAGAGGATGGCCCCTAGTGTTGTGCCGTTATAATTTTAAACATATGAGATGCCTGAATGACAGGCACAGAAAGAGATAACTTCGGAGAATCGACCACAAATCCAACGCCATCGACCACATAGTGAAGCGCAGCTATTTCGAATCGGCTTGTGTTCAAGCGCGGGTTCCCTTACATTACTACGATGTCCTTAGCTCTGATTTTTGGTTGATTGTGTTGTCCTAATTGCATGTGAGGGATTCTCAAGGCAAGCCTTGTTTACGAAGATGAGGTCGTTCGTCCAAGTTCCTCGCGTCGATCCTCGATGCTCACGATCAGATCTCAGATCGGTTGCTCCAAAACGGAAAGACGTCGATTCGATGCCGGAAAGTGCCGGAAGCGTCTGGAGGACCCCACGTGGCCGTGGGAATGTCCGAAATTTCCCTCGCATGCGCGCGCCGGCATCTAGGCGTCTAGTTCGTGTGCTGCTGAACGGAACGTTCGCCGTCTTGAAATCGACAACTTGAACTCGGACTTGTACTCTGTGCTATCGACATCTCTCTGCTCACTATCTTTCAATATTATTTGGATCAAAATTGTCAATCATGTCTCTCAGACCCTCTTCCCAAAGGGTGCTCTCATTACTTAACACCTACTCGGCTTCGCATACTCAAGCTGCATGCAGCACCCGGACATTTGTAACTTGTCTACATCCCGACGGGCTGCGAAGGAGAACTCCACTTGGAAAACCACTGAGCAGAAGCTGGGCAGCACAGCGGGTATGTTTCACTTCTGTATAGCCGTACAACTGACTAACCACCGGACAGAGAGACTTCCACGCTTCCTCCGTTCAGTCTGCACAGAAAGACCCATACTCAGTGCTCGGTATAAAGAAGGATGCTACCCAAGCAGAGATAAAGAAAACTTACTTTTCGGTACGCTGAATTATACCCTCCGTAACCTTCTTGGGATCCAAACTATTGACGACAACGCACATTTAGTTGGCGCGCAAGTATCATCCGGATACAAATCCAGACAAGAGTGCGAAAGAGAAGTTTGTTGAGATCCAAGAAGCCTACGACGTGAGTCAATCTGACATGCTGTCGAATCACTCACCAATTTCTTCTTTGCAGATTCTAAAGGACGAAAAAAAGCGCGCTGCATATGATCAATATGGTCATGCTTCACAACAGCCTGGTTTCAACCCTTCAGGATTTGGCAGCTCTGGTGGTAACCCTTTTGCGGGAGCGAGCGGCGGAAATCCATTTGGCTTTGACTTTGCTTCAGCGTTTGGGGGACGCACCGGCGGACGTAGTCAAGCGGATCTTTTTGACCAACTCTTTGGCAACTTTGGCGGAGGTCGTGCACGTTCGCAAGCATTTGAACATGGCGACGATATTCATTCTTCTATTGGGATCTCATTCATGGAGGCTTGCAAAGGGACTTCTCGCACTATCAACGTCAATGTTGTAACTAAATGCGGAACATGCTCGGGCAGTGGATTGAAAGCTGGCGCCAAACGTTCGACATGTACCTCGTGTGGCGGCACTGGGGCGCGATCCTTCGTTCTCGACAACGGCTTCCAAGTGGCAAGTACGTGCCCATCATGTGAAGGAACGGGAACCACAGTACCGCGCGGTAGCCAATGCGGCGACTGTCATGGCCAAGGACATGTTAGGGTCAGGAAGAGCGTCAAGGTCGATATCCCTGCAGGTGTGCTGACCAAAATCAAACGTGCACATGCTATCGGCTAACATATATTGGCAGGCGTGGAAGATGGTATGACAGTCAAGATACCCAACGCAGGAGACGCTCCACTATCAGGGAAAGGCCATGCAGGTGATTTATTGGTCCGCGTAAATGTGGCAGCTTCGAAACTCTTCCGCCGACAAGGATCCCATTTGTACCACGACGCCCGAATTCCGCTGCATACGGCCCTGCTAGGCGGTCGGGTGCGAGTCCCGACACTGGATGGCGAAGTGGATGTGCGGATACCTGCTGGAACTCAACAAGGGGAACAAATGGTTTTAAAGGGCCGCGGAACGCCGTACGTGTATAACGGTGATAAGGGGGACCTTTTCGTCAACTTCAACGTACAACTTCCAAGGTTAGTGCATTTTTCAACAACGGTGATTTGGGGCGTACTCACCTTCTGGTTAGATCTCTCACTAAGCGACAGAGAGAGATTCTCCAAATGTACGCCGATGACGTAGAAGGTCGAGCCCCAAGGTCTACGACATCAGATTCTAACCGGAGCGACGACGCCGCGAGCCAAGGGTATTCAAGCACTTCATCAAGTGCAACAAATGGTACGAAATTTTCTACTTATACGACACCATCCTCGCAAAGTGGATGGGCGTCGCGTACATGGCATAAATTTAGAGAGCTGATTGGTTTCTAACTTTTTCATTGTATGTTGTATTTGGTCTTCTGGCATCGCACGCTAACCTGGCATCCTTTCGGTCCGTATATAGGCGACGCGCCGGAAGGCAACTCATCGAACGAGCCAGGTGAAGACGCCGAGCGGAAGAAAGCAGCGGCTTCAGCATAACCTACCTCGCTGACAGAGACGTAGACAGCGTTCTGCGCGTTGAAAGCGTCGATGGGCAAGCGCACCCACTAGAGTAGTGTACACATTACATACGTTCTCGGCACTAATCAGTACGCCCCGCACCTTTTACATATGTGTCGAATGATCCCAGCGTCGTCACGCGCTCTGCACGCTAATACGAAGGGCTTCTGGATACGCGGAATTCATGCGCTGCCTCACACGCGTACTGTGTATGGTGGAAGAAGCTCCCAAGGGCAGTCATGAGAGCAGAGGCGTGATGGTTGTGCGGACGGTCGCCCGATACGAAAAATTCTGGTGAGCAGGGTCGTAGGCCGTTTGCTCGGTCAGTAAGGGTATGATACGGAAGAGAAGTCGTTCGAGAATGCGATAACGTGCAAAGTTTAGGCGTACGTTTGGCTTCCCATTTGACCAATTGTGGCTTGCGGGCCCGACTCTCACTGGGAATGGAGATGCTGCATGCGCCAGAACCTCACCGCGTGCTTGTGCAAGGAGGAGGAGCTACGTAAGGCTTCGTGGGCTGGGCATAGAGGTTGGAAGGTTTACCCTGACGGTACCTGACCAGGCCTTGTCATGGTTTGAACCCATGGACCAGCCACCGAACATCTCCTGCGAGCCGCCCGCGTGGCGGAGGCGCGAGTGACTTGCACTGTGACCGCGAGCAACTCATCTCTCTTCTCCGCTAATCTTACTTGGCTGCACCTTGCCTTCTTCTACTACTTCCTATGCAGATGGGCCTTCTCAGATCCGCCTTCTTTATGGGCCCAACCAAAAGAGGGCGCGAAGGCTAACACAGATCCGTCGTTCGTGCTCTCTCGTGCGTGACGCGCACGATTTCGCGGTGTTTGGATCTCTCAGTAGCCAGCCGGTATCCCTGTTCTTGGTGCAGAACTTATTCGAGAAGAACTTGAGCCATGGCTCTCGAAACCTTTTCTCAGACTAACTTTTCTTTCGACTTTTCGGTCTGCGCAGAGAGGTCTCCAATGCCTGTATAAATATCATATAGCTCCGTACGTCTTGCTTTAACGTCCCCTGCTCTGCGTGTGTAGCTTGCCCCCTCTCGCACAGTTGCTCCACGTCTATATCATGAGTTACCACACGCAGATTGCAGATATAATAGCGCCAGCGACCCCCGTCGTTGCCGAACACCCGACCTTCGAGATACCCTCTCAAAACGCCATACGATGCTCTTCAGAGACCGAGAAGTCATCCTCCACATCGACCCTAGTGGATGTGGAGGATGTGCCACTCCTCTCAACGTTACGATTGCTATTCGCTCATGTGGGGTAGGTGTGTTTGCTCAGCTCTTATTTGTTAAGCTCATTATTTTGCTAGAGCTGCTATGACATTATTTCTAGCTACAACAGACGCGGTAAGTGGATGTTCATGATCACGTAGGGACATTCTCCAACGTTCAAACCCAGACGATCGTGTCAACCATTCTGCCTACCATCTCAAGTGAATATGATGCCAGTCAGACTGAATACACATGGGTGGGCGTGTCGTACATGCTAACCCAAACCGCATTTCAACCGCTCTACGGTAGGCTGTCTGATCTGATTGGCCGTAAGGTTCGTACCTTCATACATTCATCAAACCATCGCTGAACTGCTGACTTTCACAGACCGTGCTTTATGGAAGTATGGTTATTTTCGTGATCGGTTCGCTACTTTGTGGAGCTGCCCAGAGCATGCTCTGGCTTATCCTCGCTCGTGCACTTGCCGGAATCGGGGGTGGAGGCATTGTAAGCTTGGTATGGACCATCACTTCGGAGATTGTGGACGTACAGTCCCGTGCAAAGTGGTCACAGGCGCTCAGTATTACATGGAGCTGCTCCGCAATTGCCGGTCCGCTATTAGGCGGCGTCTTTAGTGGTGAGCAATTCAAAGCCCAGTTACTGGCCGTGCTACATCCTGATCCGTCCTCTATCCAGGGCAAAGCCGCATCCTAAGTTGGAGATGGGCGTGTAAGCCAGATCCTTGGGCAGTGGTCGATTTTTTACGCTGATTGATCTGCTCTAGTCTATTTGAATTTACCCGTCTGCTTAGTTGCCCTCGTCGTATTGTGTCTCTCCCTTCGAGGTGTCCGGCTCGGGATTTCAAAAGAAACGTCTTGGCGGGCATTTGGGCGCACTTTCGACTTCCTCGGACTGTGAGTGGATCCCACTTTGTACCCTGTCCACCAGTGACAAGAATGTTTGCAGAGCCTTATTCATGTGTGGAAGTAGCTGTGTCGTCATTGGCTTCAGCATTGCTTCTGATACAACCTGTAAGTGCATGCGAATGTATTGGAACTGCAAGGAGCTGACGCGTCCCAGGGACGTCTCCACTTACCCTTGCGCTTATTATTTGTGGCCTATTGGTGCTCGTACTTGGAGGCGTGTATGAAGTTAAAACAACTCGTGACGCACTCTTCCCGCTATCTATGTTCACGGATCTCACGACAGGTAAACACGTCTGTATCACCTGACTGCTCAAGCTCATGCAATATTTCCAGTGATATCTCTTTTGGTCAATTTTCTACACAGTCTTGCGTTCAACACTGGCACGTATTATCTCGCCCTCTATTTTCAGGCACGTGGGCTTCTGCTTCCATCCTTCCATTTTTCTAATGGTAGATTCTAGTCCGTACAAGGTTCCTCCCCCCTAAATGCAGGGATATCTATGTTACCTTATTCTTTGGGCTCATCCCTAGCTTCTGTGCCCAGTCAGTCTCTGCTGAATTTTTGTGCTTCTATAGTACTCATTCATCATTCCAGCTGCTTGGTTTATTTCATACCGCCAAGCCAAAACGCTCAATACGAGTGCTCAAAAATATGTCATATGCAGCGGTCTTGCCACAGCCGCCATTGCTTTTGGTCAGTCTACAACCATCACGACCAACACTATTGTCTAACCTTCAATAGGCTTGATGATCTCCCTGGACGAGAATGCGCCGCGAATTCTCCTGGACCTGTATCCTCTGCTTGCCGGAATCGGCTTGGGCATGCTCTTTCATGCCCCCTACCAGGTCTTCTCCCGCACCCTTCGCGCTTGCGAAATGGCTTCCGGTACCAGTGCCTTTTTCCTAGTAAGATTCACTGGCGCAACAATTGGCCTTGTACGTACATCACGCCGCTGAGGATCGTGACCTAGTCTGACATCATCGTTATCACGAAGTCTGTCTCTGGTGCAGCGTTCCACAATCGCCTTTCTCAGGCCCTGCCAGGCGTAGGCTCGTCTCTTGATCTAGAACACCTTTATCTCATACAACCACCGGCTGCGGGGGCGCAGGCCATCCATGGAGTTGCGGTGTCTATCCAGGTGAGTTTGTGAGATCCACTCACAAGCGAATCATCCATTTACCCACGTCGATGTACAGACCATATGGGCGATCTGCTGTCCTTGTTTGGGACTTGCTTTCCTGGTCTGTACTCATTAGGAACTCAGCCCTGTCTCGACTACTCACGACTTGCGTCCGCAGATCTCGATTTTGATGAGAAAATTGTCCTTCAAGTCTGACGGGCGTTACGTGCGGAGTGACGATCAGAAAGAGAAAGTTGCTATGGACGCCGTGAATGCACACCAACGTAAGGGCTCATCTAACGATGGTAACATCGTGTAACTCGAATCTCACGCACGTCTGTAACGTACCGTTAGCTATGTACATTCGCTTTGGTAACACGCAAAGCCTATCCTCTTCTGGGCTTCCTCTGGCCAAAAGCTACGTCAGATGAGTCGTAACGCGTAATGGGAGCACATGCTCTGTGGGCAGAGAGGAGAAAAGTGGACGTACACGGGCCGCGCTATCCCAGGTGCCGCGGACTCTCATAGCCGAGTGTATCTCCCTCCCAAGACTAGCTCGAGATTCGCTCGTTGATCGATCCCAAATCGAAGTCGCGAAGAGAGGTACCAAGCCACGCATCGTGGATCGGAAGACTGTTGAAGGAGATTGGTCATACACGCATGAAGTGCAGGGTCCAGGCTCCGTAATGACCACAACAGCTCCGCACCGAAGCTGAGAACGTGTAGGAATACTAGAATTGCGCACTCGACGCAGCCGTATGTTCCTCCGAAATTAAGTTATGTCGTCGGGTAGTTTTCATCATCTGCTACGCGATATACAGCTCGCGAGGGGTCGAGAGTAATGCAGTGGGTCTCAATTGTCCCTCTTGTGTTCCGCTACCATTGAATTGTACGATCTGCGTTTGTGGCGAGCGACAATCTCGGAGGCTATATACATCGAGAGATCAACATCCGAGGACGTACTAGGGAGTCGTAAGAAGAGCCTGGATGTGCATTAGAAACCTGCTGTCGTAACGGTCTCTGTAAGCTCCAGTAGACGTGCAGGCATGCAGCAGCGCTAGTAGCACTCTAATCGTACGCTGGAGGGGCCGGCAGTCCGTTTCCGTCTGTTAATTGGGCAGAGAAAAAGGGCCGATATGTAGTCACTTTTACGTACGCGGGAAGGTACATTCTATCATGCGTTCATAGACCCACATGATACTAGGTACTCTTTATGATCGTGTTGAGCGGGACCTCTATGTCGATGCTTTGTTCGTGCTTCTAGGCAGAGAATCAACTGTGGGCTGCATTGAGAACACACACATACGGAAGAGCATGAGAGTATGATCGCGACATAACTATGTCGGAAACCGGCCATTGATATGGACTCCGCTTATTAGAGTCAAGCTATTGCCTATAAAGATTTAGTGTCTAAGATAGAGTTTCCCTGAATAACAATATGGACGTGTACTCAACGCATTTTAGACTATTGCACACTAGTTCCGCTAAGTTCGAAAGATGAAATGCACAACAGGATGGCCGTGTTTTCCCGCTGGAAACTCTGAGCAGTACTATTTCTTGCGAGGGTACTGATGTAAAACTGGGGGACAACTCGCCGTGCATTGTAATCAGAATGTGATGACTAGGACGGTAGTACGGGCTAGTGTGCATCTATCAATTCAGCTGTCCGACTCGAGCGATTATGGGGCGAGGCGCTGCGTGCTGATGATAGGGGTTTACATCGGATTCGATGCCGTATTATGGCGATAATGCGAGTGATTTTTGAGGAAATGAGGTCCGGTCGGTGGAAGGTAGCTATTAGACGATTTTTAGTTTCGCTAAAGCGGTGGTCGCTGTGTGGCGCAAGTGAGTGGCGCAGTTAAGCGCGGGAATGATATACGGCGCTTATCGATCAAAATCGGTGGCGAAAAACACGTGGCAACCGCCTCGGGGCCACCTGGCGCCCAACTGCGGGCGTGCAGTTTGCGTGCACTTTGTCGTGTGACTGCGTCCTCCGCGGTGCGCCCTCTCTTTCTTCCTACCTTCACCTCTTCCGCCGAATACCCGCCGCTTCCACATTCAGCGCACTTTCTATTGACACAGCCTGTATGTCTGACGTTGAGATCAACGAATACAGTTGGACATCAAAGCCGAACAATTTACTCCAAGCAATAAACCGCATCATATCCCGGCTTGGGCATTCGAGAATGACTACCGCTGTCGGACCAGAGGTGTCACCTGCCCGTTCAATTAAGAGCCGTGGTCAAGCCGCCTCAAAGAGACCGGTCTTCTCGCCCAACTTCGACGCGAACGCGCTTGCGCAGCGACCTCGACCTATCTCGCGCTCGACTTCCTCTCTCTCCATTCCGTTTGACGATAAGGATGTGGATGTCGTACGAGTAGAAGGCGTGAGGCACGCTGCTGGCAGACTTGAAGCTCGGTGAGTGTCTTGCTACGTCCATTGGTGGCTCACGCTGGCTCTCAGCCTGCAAGCTTTGGAGGAGCATCGCAAGGCTTAACGGGAACCTGGTTTGCCGCACGGATATCTATTCATTTGGTCTATTTCTCACCAACTTTTCTGTTCCCAGACGTTATAAAACTTCCGCTTTTGCCGAACAGCTGCTCAGTATCATCCACACGCTTCGACTACCAGTATGGTGTAACCACGAGATTACACCACAGACGCTGAAGATACAGAAAGTTTCTGGTTCTCTAACGAACGCTGTGTTCTTTGTCTCCAACCCCTCTATCCCACATGCACCCATCCTACTCCTTCGAATTTATGGCCCTTCCTCTGGATCGCTCATCTCTCGGCCCCGAGAGCTTCATACCCTTCATATTCTCTCTTCTCAGTATCATATTGGCCCCAAGGTCTACGGTACTTTTGAGAATGGGCGTGTAGAAGAGTACTTTGAATCCACTGCTCTCACTGCTGAAGACATGCGCGATCCTGTCATCAGCTCCTGGATCGGTGCGCGCATGGCTGAATTGCATCAAGTCGACGCTGCAGCCATCGAGGCTCAGACGCCGCCTGCGACGCCCACATGTGACGACGACATTTCGCAGGTTGGGGTGAAGAACAACATAAAATCATGGATAGGCGCAGCTCGCGATGTTCTTGCGCTTCCTGCGGTTTCCGAACAACTACGAAACGCTTTGGATCTGGATACATTTATGCAGGAGTGGGGACGTTATATGAACTGGATCAGCGACTTTGAGGCGCAGGCAGGCGCCAGTTCTGTCGTTTTTTGCCATAACGACACGCAGTACGGCAACCTGCTCAGAATGACCAGTCTCAAACCGGGTGTCCCTGAGCATCGACAGGTAACTCATTACCATTTTTGTGCCACCTTGACAAATGTAGCTGATCGGCTGCCTTCTTCAGATAATTGTCGTTGATTTTGAATACGCGTCGGCCAACCCGGCGGCATTCGACATTGCGAATCATTTCCACGAATGGACGGCCAACTATCACGGCGACGATCCCCACCTCCTGCGCGCAGATCGTTACCCTACCCAGGCGGAGCGGTACAACTTCTATGCGGCGTATCTCACCCACTATGACCCCTCGTGCGCGGGCATCAGCCGGAAGGCCTTGGAGGCCAAGATGAAGCTTCTCGACCAGCAGGTGCGGGCGTGGAGCCCAGCCTCTCATGCAATGTGGGCGGTTTGGGGCATTGTACAGGCTCGTGAAGCGCTTGAGGGCAAGGATGGGGAGCCTGAATTTGACTACATAGGGTACAGCCGTGGTCGGATGGAGGCGTTCCGCAGGGGTATACGTGCGTTGTTGGTTTAAAGGACGTGGCGTCGGAGGTCATAGGATTTTTTCATTCGAGGGAAACTGGTCGGTCTCGAACAACCAGAGGATACCCGTCTCATTCCGAACCCGAGCTGTATTTATTTTGTACATGCTCTCATCTGCACAATGTATGCCGGATTTTTTATAAGTAGTGCGGGGGCGCATAGATGAAACATAAGTAACACAAGACTGTATTGATGGAATAAACATATGGTGGTACGTGACTGGGACGTGAACGCGGTGCACCTAGCTATCACTGAGCTTGTCAAGACAGAAAGTCAACCTTCGACGGCATACGAAAGGTAATGAGAGGAGGAACGGAAAGTACAGACAGCAACAAAGGGGGGAATCGATGATGGTGACACAATTAGTATGCACAGTAGTGAAGACGCAATGAAGTGCAGTGGGCCTCACTTCAGAAACCGGTCAAATGAGGACGAGGGAGGAAAGAAAGTTGTCCATGTGGCATGCATGAAAGGGACCCGCGGTTCATGATGTTCGTCAGTTGTACACTATTGCGACAAGGACAGGAAGAAAGCGTCTTAAGCCCAGTTGTTCTCGGCCACGCGCGAGACGGGCTCGGCCCACGGCAGGTTCGACTTGAGCTCGCCGCCCGGAAGGGACGAGAGCGGGTACGCCGACAGGCTGCTGCGCGTCGCCGAACCCCAGTTGCCAGCGCTTCCGGAGCGTACGTGCCCGTTAATACGCGCCGCCCGAGCAGGCACCTCAGCACTTAAGTTGTTGAACTGCGACTGGTTCGTCGCAGTGGGGGTCGTAGCACTGAAGTCTAGTTGCACCTCGCTTCCATTGAAGGAGTGGCGAACGTTGGGGTCGAGGTTGGCACTTTTGCGCCGCTGTGATGTATGCGTTAGGTCATAGGTCTACTAGACAAATGTAAAGACGTACCTGAGTGCCAACAATCTCCATACGTGCACTAGCGTGTCGGCCGAAATCAGGAGCCGCGGTCACAGGTCCAGGGGACATAGAGGGCGTCTCGTCGTTGGATGGAAGTAGCATACCGTTGTGGGCAAAAGTCGGGAAAGCCGATTTATTTTGTTTGCTCGCAGCAGCGTCGACAACAGAAGTATCGAGCCTCAACGAGCCGGGGCGACCGGCCGACGGTGGCGTATTGCTGACACTCGCTGGCTTGGATGCCGAAGATTCCTGCGTGCGGATTCTGTTGAGCAGCGACGAGTGTTCGCTTGAGTTGGCGGCCATGGAATCGCTGTCGGAACGAGGGCGCGCTTCGGCCACGGAAGACGCATTTCCACCCTCTTGTCCAGGTTGACCAGCGCCCGGCACTTCGGTGTGAATAAAGCAGCACCGCTTGCCGTAAGGGCAAGTCCCAGATACCCAAAAGGTCTATTAGATGATTCAGCATCAGATAACAAGGAGATATCGGCACGGCGACTTACTCTACAGATCTCCGTTTTGTACTGTAGGGTTTCCTATACGTCAACACAATGTTTCATATCGATCAAATGTTGACTGACCTTGGGGTGGCGCTGAACAAGTCGCAATTCCTCCTCTCCGTGCGCGAACTGGCATTTCGCACCGTAACGGCAGCTTCCCTTTTCCTCCCAGCTTCGGCACAGCTCGGTCTTGTAAAGCGACTGCTTGCGGTTAGCAGCGCTGGTCCCGTTGCTACCACCTTGCGCCGAGCCTGTCAATTGGCTTGTCAAAGGAGCGCTAGTTGGAGTCGCATTGCGTCCTGGGCCTATCCCGTACTGCCCAGTGTATTGAGGCTGTATCCTACCCATCAGGTTGAGATCAGGCGTCGAGTAAGCATCGGGCGAGCCGTAGAATTGGTTGAACATGGCGACGTTAGGTGGTACCATGCCTGGCCCGAACATTTGCCCCGCAGCGAAGGCAGCTTGCATGCCATTGTTAAGCAGTGCAAGGGTCGCTGGGTCACGAAGAGACGCGGGATCGGACGCCGAATGTTGATGGCCTCCTCGATAGGGCGTCTGTTGCTGAAGACGCGCCATAGTCGGATTTTCTAAGGGCGGAGTCGGAAGCATCATGTCGTAGATCTGTTGTCCGCCGTTCAAAGAAAGTGCAGCTGCGGGATGAAGCGGCGCAGGGTACGCAAAGTTTGGTGGGCTTTGCAGGATAGCAGGTGCGGGGGGAGTGAAGTTTCGCTGGCGGAACTGGGTGCCGCCAGAGATCGTATTAGAACGACCATGAGGGAACGGCGGGGGTGGTGCAGTCGTCGCTTGGGCCATGGAAGCCTGTTGCAAAGGACTGAACTGACGCTGTTGCCCGACTTGATAGTCAACTTGCAGATCATCAATTCTGGGCGTTTGCATCACGGGCTGTTGCTCATGGCGAGGTATGTTATTGTGGCCCGTAATAGTTGGATACGAGGGCTGATCGGGTTGGCTGAGCCTCTCTGGGGTACCATTGGGGCTGTACCAAGCCTCTTGTGCGGGACTGCTGCCGACCTGTGACAAGCGCACAAGGTCGTCCTTCGACAACCCTCCGCTGTAGGAGTGAGGGCGATTTCTAGACTCTCCGATCCCACTAGACTTCAGCGGAGTGAACGGATGTAGTCCTTGGCTTGAAGCGGAGAAACCGGAGGTGTGCGATGACACTGTGGTGTCAGCAGACGAGCCCCGGGAGTGGGAGAGGAGATTGACAGTCTGCTCGAATGGACTAGAAGAGCTTGAAGACCCGATGCTCGTCTCCGAAGAGGTCTCAAGAGGGCTTGATTCGATACCGACGATGCCCAGGTGGCTTCGTGATTGCGGCGGGGTGACTGTGTGCGTCTTCGGCTCAGCTCCACCATCGGCAAGCTGCAGCTTTACAAAATCATCTGCAATATCCCACTCTGCTGATACTGAGTCAACGAAACGTCCAGAGCTGTCGACCCTCCACCTACCGCCCCCATTCGCAGTTGACGAGGATGTCAGAACAGACCGATCAGCTGGAAGACGAGGGGGGTGAGCGACCAGGTGCGCTTATGAAGCCGGGAGAGCACGCACTGTTTTGCATCCCTACAGACTGCGGTCTACGAGAGCCGTTGGTCGTGTTCAGAATATCCCTCGAGGAGATGTTGGTTTTGGAGAAACCCGTAGCAGGCGAAGGAGAAGTCGTTACTGTGTCGTGCATCATTTTAGTTTGCTGATGTACAGATTTCCAGGTAAGCGCAAAACATAGCTTCAAGCGCAATGTGCTGCTGTCACTCACCAGATAGGAATAAACTCGTGGAGACAGAATGGAATAATGCTTGAAGTAATAAAAATTGCTTGTGGTTGCGATGTGTGAGAATAATCAATGATGGTGGGGGTGGATCCGAACGGTACCCAGGGTCGTGAGCGCGAAAAACTGACAACCAAAACGTGTCTCGTAGGCCGCTTTAATCACTGCTGTAAGAGTGCGAAAAGCGAGGTCTTGCGAGAGATGGGACGTGAGAGATGGAGTAGATGAATGAACCGCGCGTTAGGTCGTCGTGAGCAGTGGTGCGAGTCCACAGCCGCGTGTATAGATATGTCGAGCGATGAAAGATGATGATACCTATTGAAGTGCGTTCTCGAGATGCTCAGACACTGGTATGTCGACTGCTGGGAGCGGATGGGTGAAGGAGAGAGAGAGAGGAGGGAGAGAGACGCAAGGCAGCCCTCGCGGAACAAGTCAGAGTTTGATTGCAACGTGCCCTTGTCGCGGCGGCGATTGCCAATAATTATGAAGCTCATTTGTGGCTTAAGTCTGACCACGCTTGATGCATGTGTATTCTCTACATCGCGAGGTTTTTTTATGTATTTTCTAGGACGAGTCTAGCACGTAAAGCGTGCATGTTTCGCATTCTGTGGTCGATGCAGCCTGCGCTTTCCACAACATCCAAGGGCGGTGTTCAAACGAGCGCCCATCCATCATCCAGGGCAACATTGTAATCTTCCCACGCCCATTAGCGCCAAGCGCTCGCCGTACTCTCGACTCCAAAGCGGAACCAAATTTTTCGAAGCAGATCGCAGTCGATCTTTCAGGACATATGATTGTCCAAAATATCACGCTCAAAGACTATACTAGACCTGTATTTTGTACCATTATTTTCTGGAATTTATTCCCGCGATTTGCTTGGACGCAGTAATAAGTCTTTGCGTCAGGAGGTAGGGAAGCGTTTGATGGCTGATGCCACGTGTTGCACGTGGGGAAAGCGCATCCCTTCGCGGAATCAATTCCCGCCCGCTAAACATAAAACGCGGTCATCCTATCCATGCCTTTTCGGGCGCGTGTGTTCTAAATCCCTCCAGCTTTGTCCAGCAGGTATGTCTCGACTTCAGAAATTCATAAATACTCGTATTCACCGCCATATCATAGCGCAATGCTAGCACATACGTTATGAAAGCTTCTCCAGCGTTTCGAGCCGCAAATTGACGCTCTTGCGCCGCTGAGGATATAGTTACACTTATTTAAGATAGCCCAGCATAAAATCCTCGTGTCGCTTTCATCACTTGTGGTGCTCGCGCCGAGGTGGTATGGCCGTCCTGCACTGCAGACGAAGACATGCGTTCTGCGCAAGCGGTCGATTGTTGCCTCGGGGCTATCACCTTGTTCAACGTACCGTGCGCCCACTCTACGCAATGTCCGTCCGCCTCTGGTTGTTCTTCGTCAACGAAACGGCTACGAAACTATCTGATGTTATTGTGCACCCTACAGCACTCGCCATCAAATCATGACCGAAATACAAGCTTCCAGACTGAGTACCAGGAGTTTTTCCTGTCAACCCGTAAAATCTGTCATGATCTTCCCCGAGCGACAGAACATGAACTCCAACACGTTGTATGGATAAACTGGTCAGCCCCTCTGCTCTTCTCGCATTGAATAACTGAATGGGAGACTCCTACCCAGGTTCCCATTGCTCGTGGCCTACCTTCTGCCTTGCGTTCACCACATGCATTGGGTTCTGATCCCGCGACAAACGTCCCCCACCCATATCCAAGGCATTCCGCTTTTTGGTACATGGCTGTGTGATGGCCGTAAGCCTTTACCTACCCACGTTCCTTTAGAATTTTCTGATCCAGGCTTTTTTCAGGCGGACAAAGGTATTCGTCCTCAACTCATAATTGCTGAAGGACTCTATCTGATGACAATGGCTTCCGTCGGCTTCTCGTTCCATGAATGTTAGTCTATTGACTTGCAAGGCGCGTTTCTTCGCGCACTCTTGGTGCCGTATCTCATTCGTACCTAAACAGGTGACCATCGTCCGACACGATCCCTGACCGTTCATGAGCGAGGCCCAAAGGAGAATACACGGAACATATCTCCTCCGCCGACGGTGCCGTGCAGCTCGTTTCCTCCAGGCTATACAGAGCAGCCCGGCCCCAGCTTCACGAACGCGGCGGCAGAAGTCTATGACGTGGTCCATAGGAGCCCATCGATTCGAAAGGCTATCGACACGGTGTACCATTTTTTCCCGCAAGCGTGACTGGAGATGCCGGAAAGGGTCTGTGACATGCTGCAGAGATAGACAAAGTTTAAAGGTTAGTCATCATACAGTACCCAAGCCCCCGCGGCCATGAATACGACTGTGTCCGATCAAGCACTCCCTGACGCCCCCGATACGGGCTTGTGTTTCAATACAACACTCTGCATCCACTTCTGAGCCCCGTCGACATCAGGCCAGTGACAAACCAAACCTATGAACCTTGCGGCCGTTCAGGACATATGGAAGATCGTCGGTGCCCGGTCCTCCACCCTATCTGACCCTAGACCCCTAGACCCCGCGGCACGCTTCTCGCAGTCCTGCGGATAGGAGTCGCTTCGAACTCGAAGACACGAGCCATCGATCGCCGAGCGTTCGTGTGCGCATCCTGACGATGCACCATCGTTTTTGAAGAAGGCGCCTTGTCCGTGGAAGGCATGAAAAGATTCTAGCGGATAGCTCTTACTCGAAGGATTCAGCTTCTGTTCCGTGGTCGATTTTGGATATGGTCCTCGCTAATGCGTCTTTTACTTCTCGTAAACGAATGTACTTCTCGATTTGCTACGGCCCGAATATAAAGCGTGTTATACTAGAAGGCTACCTTCCTTCTCAAGCTTTACAAAGGTATACCGATCAAATTTGGTATCTCACGCATATTCAGTAGTAAGACGAATGAATGCATTACAAGAATCCAGTGATTAGCAGATACATGTACGCTTGGTCCTCCTCTGTAAAAAGAGACGTAATGCTACACTCTAAGTATGAAGTTATCCGTAGGACGTACTATCGATACAAGGGTAAATGGCTTGTTAATGGATTGGGTCACGCGTCTGTAAACATGTAAGCTATGAGTGCCAGATCAACGAAACGTCTGCAACACGTACAGTATGATGTGCCGACGAGCATAGTTGACAGGTTCTGCAGCTGATCCTCGTCGAAGGCCAGTTGGTCCTTGTGCCATGTGTCCTATCCAGTTTGTCAGAATACGTCAAGACGAGCTTAGTCTGCTTATACGAACCTGGTGGGTCTGTTTGGTCATGCGAGGCACGCGGTGGAGATAAACATAGATAAGTACCAAGCTAAGGGAGACGTTGAACGGACTACATACCTTCTTGAAATCTGAGGCACACTTGCGTATCGTAGTTGAGATCGGAGCTGGATCTGTGGCATGTATCGCAAGGACTGTCGATAACGCGTAAGCTCTCGTCTCGGCAGCGCAGTAGGGAAAATGACGTCTCACCTTCGGTGAGCGGCGGCATCCAGTGCTCAACGGAGTAAGGGAAGCTATCTATGAGGGCGCAGAGGCCAAGAATGGCGGAATGCAGTATCCGTATAGACTGTGCATAGTTGGGATCACGTCTCGGTGGCAATTTGGTTTTGCGGGCCAGTTGGATGAAGCGATCCTATGACTGTCGTGAGTAAAATGGAAAAAGGGTCTGATGAGAGCAAACTCACTCTGAGCGGGATTATACTCTGGCGCTGCGAGCATCGAACTACGCCGGACAACATTTGTGATGCCATTTCGCGCACTTCGACGTTCTCGTCCGCCAGGCAATCTAGAAGGACATCCATCATCCTCAAGACCACGCCACTCGGGAGGTTCATGAGGTTTCTGTAGAAAAAGACGAGCAGGGTAGGCAAAGCATTCAGGCGAACACGCCACGACTGGAGGGACTCTGTGAGAATCAACGTGACAGGCAGTCGCAAAACCGAACTCACGTCCGACGATTGAATCGCATTGAGGAAGTGTCCCAGTATGATGTCTATTTCGTCCTGGGGCGCATTGACGGCAGAGAATACGTAGAGTACGGCCGAGCTATACTTCTGAAGCTCAGAGCTATCATTCAACTCTGACATACGCAAGATCTCAGGCCTAGTGATACCAGTGAGCATGCGCACGTGTCTAGTATGATGATACTCACATCAATACCAAGGCATAAGGCAAAACCAACGATGCATGAGGACCATGGAATGCGGCCCATATCCACTGCAACACTAGAAGCCCCTTAGTACCGGAGACGTTCACATAAGGTGCCCATCAAACTCACTGGTTAAACCAATCTTGTCGTACTGAGATTGACTGACTCGGGGCGGAGGCAAGCGTTCTTGTTTCCATACCGGGAACTGGCTCGCTATCTGTGATATGGAGTTTAAGTGCCTCGCCTCCCTAATGGTATGATCAGCGACACATTGGTAAAGCGTATCAAGGGCGCGTACCGAAGTCCGAACGGATCCTTCTTCTCTCGACACGCTGTCAAAAGCGCATCGCAAGAAGGGTAAACAGGCCGCCATTGTTCGTCGATAATCGTTGCAAGAATTTGCGCGACGTAGCTTCTGACCTAAAAGGGAACATTCAATACCTGAATAGTATAGAACAATTGAATTGGACTGACCTCCGCGTAACCAGTGTTCGCGTTGACCAGGAACAAGTTCATATACTGGTCTGCCTTTGGACCGAAATATGGGGAGCAGCCGTCGACGACATTGTTGAAGAGGGACAAGGTGCTTGTCACTGCATTCGTGCGTCAGGCGAACATGAACTGCTTCATGCAAAGCGAGAACGTACTAGCAAATGCGGAATCGCCCTGGAAGTCTAGAGGCAGTTTCATAATCCATTGTACAAGAGGCTCAGCACGACGCGGGTCTCTTTGCGTAAATTGCTCCTATAGCGGCCAGTAAGACCTAGCACGGCAACCCAGACGAAGGTGCTTACATGAATGACTTCTTCCCAGAAAGGAAGAGTGTCAGGTTTGAGCTGAGAATAAATAACCTCTATTTGTGACATGGTCCATGTCCACAGGGCCTCATAATGTTGCCGTGGCCAGTGTTTAGACCCTGATACATCCTCAGTATGACGATAACGAAAGCATGATACGAACATACCGCGCAAAATACCGCAAAGCATTTCTGCACCTGCTCTTTGCTTATAACGGTCCGGATCAGTCAACAGGGGTTCGATAGCAGAAAGCATAGCCTGAAGCCTTTCACTCTCGAAGGTCTTCGCTGTATATTGCGCTGAGTAAGTAGAGATCTCGCGACAGTGTCCGATGCTTACTTACCGATGGACTTGACGAAGACGACATGCTCCGCTCGTATTTTCAGTACCGAAGGATTTTTCGCAGATTCTTGTGCAAACAACGCAGCTAGTTGCTTAAAGAAGTCGTCTTGAGAAATCACACCTCGCATGGCCTCTAGTAAGGGTTGAGATGCCTCTTCCCAGGTAAGTGCGGAGGCTCCCGCTTCCACCTTGCGATACGCCTTGATGGTAGGTGCCCATGTCAAGAAGCCGCTATCTAGCTTGTCAACATAAAATACTTCGCCTTCGGAGCTGGGAGGCTGCCAGAGTGTGTTTAGGACGTTTGCAGGATCAATGGGCAGTTCTGCACAAAGCGGACTTCGCCATTCGTGTCGCCACATATCATCTGCTGTCCTTGCATAAGAACGAATCTTGATATGAACAGTAAGTCGCACGATAGCCCTGAAAAAAATACGTCAAAGACAGCCTTGAGAAAAGACGATAGATTTTAACTTGTGCGCAGCAGTTCGGATTGTAGTGTGAGGGCTTATGGCATTCTTCATGAGGAAACTTGCCAATTGCGCAGGAGGAACAAGATCCCGGACAATCAAGTTCTTCAGGAATTGGCAAGCAATCTGGATGTATCGCCACTGAAGACACAGTCAGTTTTGTGTGACTAGCATGGAAGCGAAGAACTCACATGTGTAGTCGGTCTGGAAGCGATTTCCAAGATTTTGGTGATCTAAAGACGGATCAATCGACGTATCTGATAATATGGGGAAAATACGTACAGCTTCTTGATGTCGTTGTCTCTTTGCCTCACCCAACTTGCGGGCCATGTTACTAGCCTCTACAAGAAGTTGCGCATTGACCGTGGCAGGGGAGAACTCTGTAGCTAGATCATCCAAGGCCATCACTAAATCTGGGACGTCTTCAACGAAAATGTTTGTATGCACTGCTTCTTCTGTGAGATACGATAAAGTGTCTTCGGCTACGCTACCGACGAGCTTTTGCACCGACGGCTACAAGGCTCCGTGAGTTTGATATCTATATGAACCGTATAAGACTTACCTTCTCTTGGTGTTGACACTCGAGGATAGTCCGCAAGTACTGTCCATGGAACTGAGGATCTGAAGCAGACGTCAGAGACCAATGGGAAAATTAGTTCACGAACGCTTACCAGCAGCAGCATACGAAGCTGGGAAGAGATGAGCCATCTGAGAGTGACTATGATCGAGCAGTAACTCACCGATCCCTTTATTCCATAGAACGTAAAGCGCGCCCTTCATACGGTCCGGATCTGCACCTTTGGACAGCGCTTGGAGCAAGTACGGGAGACAGTGTCTCATAGATCGCACATAATACTGTAGAACACTGAGTAGCGTCCTGGATCAACATAATATATACACTTACGCCACAGACGTTGTGAAGAATGGCCTGAGAATGTCTGCTCAGGGTTAGCTTCAACGTCGGTGCTCGGGACAAATATCGTGTCCTTACCTGCGAACCCTCGTATACCGCGAAAGCGATAGCTCTACAAGGTCTTCTAACAGCGAGTCGTCAAGTGCCGTACGACGACGATATAATGATTGGAGATAGACACGGCCCGAATGATATGCTTGGGCGCGCTTCAAAAATACCTGTCTGGAGTTTTCCTTCTGACGGGGCCACATACGGTTGATACTATATATTGATGTCAGGAAAGTTACAAGACTGAAACGAGCTATCAGCTTACTCTCGCGTAACGCTATACGTCTTCTGCAGTGCATCAAACTCGGTACGTGTCATAGCGTAACCTAGTAGGTATACGTCGATAGCCTTTGACACGCTAATGACAGCGTCAATGTGGTCTTCGCCCTCTTGTGGCTGACGCAAAGACACCGCTGCACGGTGGATCACTTGCCCGAAACGGGTACGGTGAGCGAGGACTTTCTGATAACGTGGGTCCGAAGGATCTTCCAGAACGAAACCTGCTTTCACGGCGAGCGGCTTCACTAGTAGCTCGTCCAGCTCCAGGTCCTCGTAAAGGTGAGGCTTATCGGCAACTTTGTCCTGTTCGCGGTATATCGTAGGGAGACCGCTCCACATGCACCGGATATGATGTAGATGCCTGACAGAAATTTGGTCAGTATATAGTAGGAAAATGGAAACAAGACATGCCTGCAGAAATCGTTTCGCGCAACGCCGTCCCAATGGCCCGCTGAATCAAGCAGTCGTTCCAGCTCATCTAGTGCTGGAGAACCGACGACGTCGAGAATCTCAAGGACAAGGTCAACCTCTTCAGCCGAAGGTACTATAGGACTGTTAGCTAGATATCAAATAGGTCCAGTGAATACCGACCGTGCCACTCAATCTTGACGTCCTCGGGTGCGTATAAACGGCCCCAGTGAAGATTGTTGTTTCGATCAAATTCTAAAAAATAACATCAGTTCCGGAGAAGTAAAGTTAGACAGTAAGGCTTGCCAGGATCGTCCCATTCGTCTGCATTTGCAAATCGAGCGTTGATAGGATAGACAGCAGAGAGCGTATGCATTATACGATGGATGAGACGGCCTGTCCCAGCGTAGCCGCGTTCGCTCTTCGTCTTCTCCGAGAGGACATGAAGTAGATCAAGTATCTCCGATCTGTGTTTCAAGAGCTGCGATTGGCCACGATTAGTGATACTCTCGGAATAAGGTTCGGTTGCTCACACTAGGACCACCGTAGCCCAAACACCCTCGGAGGATCGACATGTCTGGAGAAACGTGTTAGTCAATAATTGAAACATGACACTCATGACGTACTCCAATGCAATGTAGTATCTGACGGTAGTGCGGTGCCGGACGACGTCGTCCGAACACTCGATGCGCCGTGCTTCAGCTCTTCCTTGATCTGGTCCATACAGTACGGTAAGAACAGTGCGATGGTCTTATCGGGCTTTACGCGGGCAAGACAGCCTACGAGCTGCCCGAATGCGCGCACGGCATTGGATTTCGCATTAGTGGTAGCGTAATCGAATACCAGCCTCAAGACTAGATCAAAGAACGGCTCTGATAGTTGTAAGCAGAGAATGTCCAACGTGCCCTTGATGGACTTAAGCACTGCTTCTTCCATCTTACCACCTGTGGTGTTCTTCTTGCCTCCTTCCTCGGGCAAGTTCTCGTACAAAGCGAATACCCGCCTGAAGAGCGAGACAAGCCAGTCTACGTCCGAACGCTATTAGCACACTTCACCCTGTATTCGTCACGCACTCACCGGAGAAATTGGCAGTACTGTCTCGCGCCAGTGCACGCTCCTCCTCCTTGCTGAGGATGGGAGTTTCACCCGTCCCGGACGGCAAAGGGCTGCCGTTATACCCGTCGATTTCCATCATTTCCTCGGCCGGCGCACCAGACAACGGCACGCCACCCTGCTGGATGGACAGATCACTGATCTTGATGTGCTGTAATACCGATACGATAAACATCGAAGCGCAGAGTGTCTTCATGGGATCGTTCTAGGACCATGAGACCAATTAGATTGTATCTTTCAACTGCTTCAAGCAAGTGATTACATACGAGATCGATGCCCGGAATGCAGAGTTCGAGGAGAGGCATGATGTGCTTCTGCCCTCCTACCCATAGCTTCTCGGATGTTAATGGGAGCGCAACCCCAGCCAAGGCAGTTAGCACGGCTGTAGTTCTATGGGTCTCGTTGATGACCTCGAGTCCGCCGTAGGCACGTTCGAGAATTTCTGGCATGATAAGACCGGGTTCAAGCATTGCCATCGCCCGCAGAGTCCCCTGAGCAAACGTAGGCGTTATAGGGTCCTTGCAGAACATAGCCAACAGTGCTGGTGTCCGGAGAGTGGTCACGAAAGCTCGGCGTATAGATGGCGTCAAACGGCGAGCCTGAATATGTATAAGACCCCTGGAGAACCGGGAAAGTGACTGGACGTACGACAGGCGTTTTGCACGATGAGTGTTGTTCCTCCATCCACCGTTTGCAGAACTCGGCAGCAAGACGTTGGATAAAGTTGGTGAGCTATGAGAGGTTCAGCTAAGGTTGTCGCTAAGAAGTGGGCTACCCACGAAGAACGTCCAATGTCCAGTGTTGGACGGATGGAAGAATGACTCTGTGCTGGTAATCATCTTATCTAGGGAGTCAAGAGCTCTCGAGCCGGCCAAAAACCCCTGCTGATCAGGAGAACCATTCTCGTTGTCACGAACGGGACCGTCAAGGGCTATGGAGTATACAATGATCTTGGCTAGGGAGTCTAAGCCCGGTCGTGAGTGTCTGCGATTTCTAATAGGAGGGCGCAAATGTTACCTCTACTCGAAGTGTGTTTGATTCGCAGCGACATCTTGTCTGCCATCTGATCTGCGTGACTTGCAGTCGTGCTTGCACCCTATTGCATCGGTTACTTGGTGCAAAATGAGTCTGAGAGAATTATACTGACCCTGACAGACCCAACGGGGACATCTTACAGGTGGTATGTCAGTACGGTATGAGCGGATTCTCGCGCACCAAGACTTACTCATTGCACCAAGCGTCTTTGTTGAAAGTATTGACCATTGATCTTCGGTCCATATACCGACATCGTGGTAATCTGCACCCCCATCTTCCCCCACATCGCTGAATTTGCCTGCTACGTGCTCCTCCGACAGATCGCCACAAAACTCAAGAAGCCAGTCATTGACGACTCCAGAGTTGAACGCTTCCCAGAGTTTGAATAGAGTAGGCAAATATATGTGAGTGTGCGTTAGTGGTAAGAAGCATGTCATAACAGGTATCATGGTTAGGATGGTCTAAACGGCATTCAGCTCGATAGACAAGAGTGGCAATGATGATCAACACACCTCTTTGGTCACCAATGGCAGGAAGGTTGCCATCATCTCGCTAGCTTCAGCGCCGGGGAAGTATCTACGAGAAACTTGTGCAACGAAAAGCAGAACGTTGATCACATTCCGTCTACAATATTGTTAGCACACGACCTACGAATGTGCACTTACGAGTGCTTACGAAGAATCATGTAGCCTTTCCTTAGGCCAAAGCTCTTTTCGCAGGGCCCGCCATAGTGGCCGCCATGGAAGCTGGAGATCTTTCGGGTCGAGCTTGCGCCTTTGATCTGGCTTGCTGGAAAGTAGTCGCGAGAGCATGTCTGCCCAGCTCCGCGTGACACGCGGCTCAAGACCGGGTACGAGGCATAGTTCGTAATAAACGCGAGCAAGCTTGGCTCGTGTGGGCTTGGGCACAGGATATCGCATGAGGAGCCAGCTATCGTAGGATGAGTACGATCTGTTGTAGGCCAAGTATTGCCACTTGCCATTGTAACAGGCCGTCCCACGTTGTGAGGACTAGCCAGTTTTTAGCCTTTGCACAGATAATAATCATACCGACGATCTTCTCTAATTGCTCGTGCATCTCTTCGACGGACTCGCATTGGTACGGAAGATGGTTGAGATAGGTGCGGAGTGTGGCGATCTGTTTCTCCATGGAAGAGAGATCGGGCGAAGGCTCCCCAGCCTCTAACGGTGAGTCAGGTACAGAGACATCGTCCATATCCATTGCGTCCGTTTGAGTGCCCACGAGAGAGGCGATGTCTATCCCGAGCGCAACAAAGGAGGAATACAAGGGGGTTCTGGTGAGATCCATGAGTGAGTATACGTGTCGATATCAAGTGAGACTCAGCTCACCTTTATAGTTCTCGAAAATGCTTACGAATCCCTGCCAGCTTACGCGTCGCTGGGGGGTACGCAAGCTGGTGGTCAATGTCTAGAGTACGCGTAGACACTGGCACAGTCGCCGGATCCACTTGCCCCAGACAAGCGCGCGTGTCGATCATCGGCGTTTATGTACACGTGGCTACCTTTCTTGGGCGCCAACGCGCGCCGACTTCCGACTCCCGACTTTCGTCTCACCTAAACTGTTCAACTCATCTACGCCGCATACTGCTACGGCAGGCTTGGTAGCATCGGATATCTCAGGAAGCTATCTCATTTATAATGCTACAATTACTTCAGCCGATAGCCTTCCGGGCGCTGCCTCGTAACATCTCCCTTTCGGTCGTGCGTCGTACGGTTCACCAACAAGCGCATCGTTCCGCTAGGTTCAATTTGAAGCCACTTGCTCTGGGATGTGCTCTTACAATGTCTGCGTTATTTGCTTTTCAATCCACCGTGCATTTGGATGCCGCGCTTCCAGAACTCGATGAGACCGGTATGCCCGAACCGCTCCCTTGCAGTGCAGTACTGAACACAAATCCCGTCTTCTAGTTGATCCCGCGACTTCCATCGCGTTTCCTAACACGCTCAAGGTGCAGTCAAAGTCGCCATTACCTACATTTACCCTACTAGGCGTCGGTGTGAGAACTGTGTCATTCTTGGGGATCCGAGTGTACTCTGTAGGGTTCTATGCGGATCTCAGCAACCCAAACCTGAATGTAAGTAACACTGCAGCACATATTTATATATAATTAACATTTATATTGCCAAATAGATACCGAAAACGGCCACTTCAGACGAGAAAATTGAGCATATTATCAGGAACGCTGCATGCGTTATACGGATCAGTACGTCCTCACAGTCCGCCGGGGATTCATTAACTCAGTATTGCGCAGTGCCTACTCGTAATACATCATACTCACATCTCCGTGACGGCTTTGTACGTGCCATACAGGCACGTATGCAGCTCTGCCGCAAGCGCGAGCAGCTGAGCCAAAATGAAGAATTCGGTGTTCAAGCACCTTTGCGGAAGTTCAAGTCTATGTTCCCTGGCACCCCTCTTTCCAAGCACACGCCGTTGGATATTCTGGTAACTGCGCCCGAACCGGGCCAACCACGGAACCTCATTGTGCGTGATTTGGGCTCGGTACAAAACGACTGGCTTGCGCGCGAGTTTGTCCTTGCCTATTTCGAAGGTGATGGGATCAGTCCACCGGTAAGTAAAAGCCCGTAATTACCAAGGATGTCGCTAACATCTTAGCACAGCTCAAGAAGGCTGTTGTGGAGAGACTCGAGAACTTCGGTCGGTGATTTCGCTCCTACGCTCTGTACGAGCTTGCTGTATCTATGTAGACTACATTGAACTTCTGGACTCACAAAAGTTGGATCTTATAACGTAGTTAAACACTACGATTGATCCTTAAACGACGTCACAAGCATTAAATTGACAATGCCTGATGCACTTGGTTACTTTATTCGCATACTCTGTCTTTGTCATAATTATCAGAAGGCCTCAATGGTGATTCTGGGTAAATCTGACTACAGCGTTGACCTTGTGTATGGGAGAAGCGTCATCAGACTGATATCAGGCTAGGCGCCGTTATGCCCGCGTCCACAATGTCGACCGCGGCCAGTGACTTACCCTCGTACCACGACTACGTGCCGGACCAAATGCACACGACTACACGACAATCATGATACATGCGGTACTCATTTGTTGGACTCTTTCAACTGTTTACGTTTCACCTTTCTAACACATTTGGTCTAGTCAACACCTCTGGTGTTCCCCGCCTTACCAAGTTTTATACACCGCTGCAGCAATCGGCTCAGACCCTAGTGCAGAAGATATTCGCCCTGGTGTCCTCAAGACCCAGCTCGCTATGCAACTTTCTGGACGCGCCTGAGTTGGAAAGCTTCCTGAACCAGAAGAACGATGACGGCGAGAAGCTTCGGGTCGTGTACAGGAATTATGCGACATTGTACTTTGTGTTCGTTGTTGATAGTGCAGAGAGCGAACTCGGGGTACTGGACCTCATCCAGGTGCGTTCCGCGGACTGATCGTACTTTCACAGATGATATAGACATGGCCCTCTAGGTGTTCGTAGAATCGCTGGACCGTGCCTTCGAGAACGTGTGCGAACTGGACCTCGTTTTCCATTTCGACGAGGTAAGAGCCTTCGATCAGGAGAACAGTACGAGCCGTTGACGATCATGAATAGGTTCATCATATTCTATCCGAAATTATACAAGGTGGACTTGTCCTCGAAACAAACGTAGAGGAAATAGATAGTGCAGGTCAGTCATTCGTTGGATTCTCTGATGTTCATGATTGGTTGCTTATATCATGGACGAAATGACAGTCCAAGAGGCGGCTAAAGCGCGAAAGGAGTCTTTTGCATCAGCCAATCCTCTATCTCTGGGAAGCAGTGGCGTCGGCGGGCGAGGCTCGGGCCTTCAGACCCCACTCGGTTGGCTCACAACCAAATTGACGGGGGTAGGCGCGCGATGAGATTGCTAGACATGTACTATCGACCAACACGAACGCGGTGTACACCATCGGGTCATGATAACTATGGGAGCAACCGACAGCTGGTAGCATGCGGATGATGTCTCTTGTGGGAGCGTGCTGTCTAGAATGAAATCGGGGTCGTGATCTCTGTGTATTCAGACACACCGGTACATGTCGGTTCTTTTCAAGCGTCCCCGCGCGGGGTAAGTCCGCTATACATTGGGGCGTAGGATCCAAAGCTGTGTGCGATGGACCGACGAAATAGTCACTAGCAGATACCAAGCCTTCGGACGTGCGTGTGGGTTATCTGATAATCGGGTACTGCGGGTATAGATATGACGGGGAAGTCCAATTGGCTGCCCTGATAGGTGGGTATCTTCTTGCGAGGCCGACCAGGTAAGTCGTTCAACTTGCCACGGACATACCTGTAATACAAAAAGTCAATAAGCAGAAAACCCCCATTCAGTATCCTCTATCACTCACGTTTTCTTTTCTTCTTCCCGGCACCGGGGAGCCCCTTAACGGAAGCAGTGTCTGAAGGCACCGCTGGCCCTGATGCAGTCTTAGGTGTACCACCTCTTTGAGAAACACTGGGCGCGGGGGTGGCAGATGACCGTTCTGCAGACGCAGATCCAGGCGTATTTGGTACTGTAGACTCCGACGGCCCTGTGGGTAACGTGAATGACTGGTGTGCGTGCACAGCGGTTGTGCGCATCGCATTCACTAGAAGCATGTTGTTCTGTTTCCTTTTTGCAGCTGCTAGTGATGTGCTTGGTTTCCGGCTAGTTTCAGTCAATGCGCCTTCCGAAGGCTGCGTGTCTGTCGATTCCCCTTCAGTGCCTCGTTTCTTACTGTCCTCTGAGGTAGTAGCCTCTTTGATTGGCCATACAAAACCTGTTCTTGGCGTATATGCCGGCCGGTAGTGACGCAAAGAATCCAGTGAAGTTTGGAGTGAGTGGAGGGAAGTCAGCTGCGCACGGGACGATGAGAGTCGGACTACAGTGTGCTGCCGCGCACGTACCAAGCGGTTGGAAACCAATGTGTATAAGTCCGGCGATTGGTAGATGCGGTTATTTATAACGAAGTAAGCCGCCAATGGCCGCACTGCAGACAGCGTTCCAAGTCACGCTGTAGGTCAACTTACATAGGACTACACCGCGCGGAACGTACCTTCATCTGGAGAAAGACGGTCGCGTTTGTGGATAATGAAGAGGGTTGGCGGCTGCGAATGAACGACAGCAAACTCTATGCCAGTGAAACGTCTGGTTTTGTGGGACAAAATCAGCTTGACTCATGTCATCCACGCCATCAAATCACTGTAGTAAGTAGACAGACTCTCACCTGAGCTCCTCGGCCTCGTTAACGAGTGGTTCGCCGGTGTGCATGGTTTGCATGCGCAGCACTTGATTGTTACTTTGCTTATCATAGAACATGGAGGTGGAGAAGTACTCGAATACATTCTCATTCGTGAGGGGACCGTTAGCCTGGGCATTTAACGTAAATGATGCTAGTTACTGATCACGATGGGGGTTACCTGTATCCATTCATGCCATATAAAAAACCTGTGACTGTAGTCATCTGGTGGGTGTAAGTCGTTAAGGTCCATGTTGTGGTCGTTGTAGGAGGAGAGAGGCCAGCGTCGCGCACGAGAGCTCGGACAAGGATTGATGGAGGTCGAGGGAAGCGCCCGATGCCGAGGACTGGATCAAATTCCCACGGGGGCTGTAATCCTTTAACTCGGACCGTCGCCAGAGAGCGAATGTCCCGACCGACAAAGTGGGAACAGCGACAGTGGGAACGCGCTCGAGGGCAATCTGGGATTAATCAGGGATGAATAGACGAACGGACGCTACCGTTTCCTTGTTTCCTCCCACTATCCTGGTACCGACAAGTACCCTTGCGATGGTGCCCGACGCTGTCTCGACATCTCTCTCTGCTTCCTCTTCAACGCCATGCCTCCTCTGGCGGAGCAGTCGCAAGAGATAGCGCATCTGAGCAGCCATGAAAACGAAAATAACCAGCCGAAGAGTACGGGGATGAAGCGATATGCTCAAACCGTGCTCAGGCATTTCAAACACCACGTACGTACCAACAACGACAGCTTATCATGCTCATAACGCATCCGCTGGCTTCCTAGATTGGTGTTGGAATTGTGTGCTCAGTAGCATACTTTGACCCGTAAGCCACTACTGAATTTAACCGCCGATACCTCATCACTCATCGTTGCCTAGAGGAAACTGGAGTGTCGATTTACAGGCCGGTTCTGAGTTCGGGTACAGACCCATGCTCTTTGTTGTCTTGTTATCAGGACTCGGCGCAGTTGTCTTACAGGCGAGTCTCAACGCACGACTGATGAAATCCTTATTCATGCTAGCGATGCTGTCAGTCACTAGCTTGCAAGCTCGGTTGTGTGACCGGTCTGGGTAGGTTGGTTTCGATATATTGGGTATATTATCATTAAATCAGTCTCGACAGACCTCGCTTCTCACTGCCGGGTACTCCTCCACGATAGGCCTAAGCACCGATATTTCTATCGGTTCTGCGTCCTCTACCCGCTTTACATACTGAGTGAAATAGCAATCATCAGCACGGACTTGGCTGAGCTTCTTGGCTCTGCCATCGGGCTATGTCTGCTCATACCTTCTCTACCGCTCTGGACCGGTGTACTTCTTACCGCCAGCGACGTACTGGTTTTCCTGGTGGTCGGTGATCCGTCTCGCCATGCCAGGCCAGTCAAGCTCTTCGAACTTGTCATCATAGTTTTGGTTCGTACTGGAGCTGATGTTCAAGACCAACTACTTACATGCGTCTAGGTGTTCGCAGTATTTGCATCTTTCATCGTCCTTCTGGTCCAGGTGAAACCAGATTGGTCAGATGCTTTCATGGGATTTATACCATCGGGCACCTTGTTTAATGTGCACACTGATGCATTGTATACTGGTAAGCGAACACGCTACATGCTTATCATGATAGCGAATAACGTCGGAAACAGCTGTAGGAATATTGGGTGCAACAGTGATGCCTCATGCATTGTATCTAGGTGAGGTTTTCTGGCTCATAAATATTTACAATAATTCAACAGTCGATGTCCAGGCTCCTTCCTGGCTACCCAAGATCGTTCCGGAGAATTCACGCATCAGCTGCCGACTCCAGTGCAACAACAAGAGGACACTGACGTGCGGAGACGTTGCATCTCCTGGATCAAGTCTATTTTTGCCGTGACTCGAGCTGAGCGATTGGCTGCTTCTCGAGATTACAGGAACAAGTATGGGAGGGAAAATAGGGAAATCGGGTTCATCCGCGCGCATCTTTCGCACGGCTTGGTCGACATTGTGACAAGCCTTCTTGGAGTCGCGGTTCCTATCAATTCAGCGTACGTCCTGAGGTCATCTCCAGCATTTCTCCGGCTCACGTGAGCGACTAGAATTCTTATTCTTGCAGGAGCTGTATTCTTTCAAAGCAATAACCCCAATATGAATGTGCCTGCAGGTCTATTCGATGCATACGACTTAATTAAAGGGCACATTGGTACAGGTATGTCCAAGCGTGCGCATGTGGAACTGTGTGACTAAGATACCCTATCCAGCGGCGGCTGTTATCTTCGCAGTTGCGCTCCTGTGCGCCGGACAAACCGCCAGTATCACGGCTACCCTTGCTGGACAGATTGTCTCAGAAGGGTTCATTGAATGGAGAGTTTCGGTGGGTTCCCGATTGTCCATTACTCGCGCAAACCTCGCACTAATGTATCCACTAGCCCTTCCTACGGCGGATGATTACTCGAATGATAGGTCTCGTACCGTCCATGGTCGTGGCTATAGCAGTAGGCCGATCTGGCTTGAACTTGCTACTCGTTGCATCCCAAGTTGCTTTGTCTGTGGTTCTACCCTTCGTCGCTTTCCCTCTCATCATGCTGACTTCGTCAAAGTCGGTAATGAGAGTCCGGAAGCCACGCAATCCTGAGTCAGAGAAACACAGCTCTGACATAGGTCCCGCTGTCGACACATCGACAGCAGTTACCGACTCTCTGGAACCAGAGGTAGTAGAGGTTGATATCGTGGTGCGTGGCGCGATGTTTGAAGATGTGGGGATATGCTTACACTGTCGTATAGAGTCGAGACATCAGCATTATTCAATCGACCTCGGAGAAGTCGGAAGACGGGGAGATCCGCACGGAAGTATTCCCTGTGTCAGATGAAGACGAATACATTGACTTCAGCAATGGCTGGATCCTGACGATTGTTTCGTACCTTATCTTTATCGTCATTCTGGCCGCGAATCTGTATGTTTTCGTGGTATTGGGACAAGGGGGTGGAGGCAACTGACCTTTCAGAAAAAACGACGAAGCCACATAAGCTCGCAATTTATCGCATTTGTACTAGTAGACATAAGGGCTCAGTAGACGATGTACTTGATAAGATTAGCCAACGAACGGTACCAAGCAAAGAAGAATAGCGAGTAAACTGTTTACACTTTACAGAACGTCAATGTGGCAAGTAAAAAGGCAAAAAATAAACTAGCCCACCGCGAGGGTCGAACTCGCAGCCTTCAGATGCCCTAAACTCGTAAGAGTCTGACGCTCTATCCGATTGAGCTAGGCGGGCATTCAAAGGGTGCTAAGCGAGCTTTCCATGACGTTGGCGATATTGATCGTGAATAAACCTAGGGCATGCGTAATAACCGATAATAATACACAAAACAACAGACACAGCGATAGCGATTCAAGAACATAGAGAGAACGAGTGCAAACCGTTATCCAATCATACCCCAACCCTGAAAAGCTGATTAGATCGGGGGCTTAGTGTGCATCGAATCAACTGAAAACATACCGATGTACGACCTTTTTCTATTGAGGAGTGATGCGTGTAAGCCAATAAACACACGATAACAACATTAGCTAAAACGTACCTGTCCAGAGAAACGAATGACTTCTCTCTTCTCCAGTACGAAGAGTGTCCGCTCAAGGGCATGGCTCGAGAAGCCTTGCTGCGTGACGAACTCCCGTACGAGACTCTGGTAGCTCGTACTCCAACCGATCGGCAACCGACGTCGAAGCTCTTTCTCGACCTTGTGCATCTCATCATTGAGTTCTCCCCGAGACAGTCCATCCGCGCCGCCAGCGGACACGGCGTCCATGGTAGAGTACTTGAAGAGTCGGATCGCTTCCTCGACATGGTGATTTTGTACGACAGGCGAGAGGGTGAGCTTAGCTAGCGATTCGGAGATACGGATGATAGCTTCCAGTTGGCTGCAGTAGGGGCGGTTAGCCGATGACTTCGCAACGTCTATGTACATACCGGATAGTGATGGGAATAGAGCTCCGTTCATCATTATCGCGTTCCACCTGTTGTACTTGCTTGCGTAGCGACACAAAGTGGCTGCCCAACATATCTTGAGCTTCCGCAGATAGACGAGGAGCGCATTTACTATCTTTGTCGTTAGTAATTGTAGATTCTCATTCTCAACAGACTTACGCTTTGCAATACGATATGAATCTTTTCATCTTGTCGATGTCTATTTCGCCTACGACATCGCCATTCTCGTCTGCGTTCTGATTTGGTCGGTTCATGTGGATGTTCATGACGTGCTTTGCGATCATCTGGTGATTGGAAGGCATTATTGAGTCTCGTGCCTGGAAAGTATGGCTGAATGTACGTACCCGGTCTCGCTGCTCGTTGTGTTCATCTTTCACGATGAATATCATGTCGAAACGAGACAAGATGGTAGTTTGAAAATCGATGTTCTACGAGCATTTTTAGCATTAGCAGATACTCACGGTTTCGCCACACTCAGCGTGCTCACCTCGCCTGGACTACGACCCTCGTCGTATCGTCCCCACACCGGGTTGGCTGCCGCGAGAACACTCGTTCGCGAGTTCAGTACTGTAGTGATGCCGGCTTTCGCGATAGAGATTGTCTGTTGCTCCATTGCTTCGTGGATGGCAACACGGTCTTCGTCACGCATCTTATCGAATTCATCGATGCAAACGACACCTGTGTCCGCAAGAACCATAGCACCCCCTTCCAGATAGAATTCCCTCTAATATCACCGTTCATTAGCGGTCAAATAGAGACAGTATTGACTGAAGGAGCACGCACCGAGACAGCATCGCGCTGGACTGACGCAGTCAAACCAGCGGCACTGGCACCTTTGCCAGTAGTATATACCGCAATTGGTGCCACCTGCCAAGCAATCAGTAAAGAAGTCGATAACCCTGGCAAGGATTTCCTACCTTCTCTACGAACTTGAGCAGCTGACTCTTCGCCGTACCGGGATCCCCCAGCAACAATACGTTGATATCACCTCGTAATCGCAACCCGTCTGGAAGTACTTTCTTCGAACCACCGAAGAGCAAACAGGTGATAGCTTTCTTGATATCTAACACCCGAGTGCGTCAAGATATGTCAATTAGCCAGCTCAGGTGCGCTTACCTAGACTGCCGTAGATACTTGGGGCGACGCTCTTTGCGAACCGTTCGTAGAAGCCATCGCTACGTGCCATGTGGCCGAATTCTTCCTCTTCTTCGGCAGTGAATTGGACACCAAAGGGGTTAAGACCGCCTGATCCGCCTGCTGATGGCGTGGACACCTCGAGGTGGACGAGACGCAGATAAGGTGTGCGCAAGGCCCCTGCAGATTTCTGTGACGGTGTCGAAGTTAGAATTTCAAGCATAGATATAGCGAAATAGATGATACTCGCATTCTTAGCGGATTGGAAGGTTGAATAGATCCCTGTTGCGATGACGCGCGACCCTGGAACAACCTGTCCAGTAAGATACCTATCTGCGGAAAGCAGCATATGCCGCGGCAACTCTCCGACAGGGACCATGTCAGGCGCTTCTTGTAATTTCAAGGTCTGGTGATCTGAAAAGGTCGACTTAGAATGAATGATGAGGTATGGGTCGAGAGGACAGTCTTTCTTCTGGTTCTCAAGTTCAGGCGCATCGCAAGTTCGTGGAAGACCCCTGTCTGATCCACCACCTAGGCCGCCGAGCCCTCCTGGTGGGTATATGATCTTGGTGGAACGACATGCACGGCATTGCAGGTGTAGTTTTGTTGCTCGTGCGGAGAGAACAGAAGCAGAGATTACGATCCCAGGGATACGAACGAGTCTGTTCATAGTATTTGCAGAGAGGTCGCGGAATTGCTGAAGATTCAGACCAGATTTAATGAGGATCTGTACGGGTGGTAGCGAAGCTGCTGATACGGCTGCTTCAGAGGTGCTTTCCGCCCCGTTAGCGAGAGGAAAGAGGATAGTTCGTGCCGCCTTTGTTGCAGCCGTCTCGAACTGTACAACTGCAGGTCAGCAGCAATAACGAGGTAGTAAAAGAGAAGGACGCACAAGAGGTAAGATATCTGCGGGTCGTTCCTGAATCGCGTGAGCAAGCTCATCGTTGAATATTCCCAAGTGCCGAAGGTCGACTTCAAGAACGTACTGCTTCAGAAGCAGGTTTGCGCGAAGCTTATCTCTGTGTACCGGTGAGATATAGTCTCACAAGTTCATGATGGAACACAAACCGATAGATGAATTCACCACCAACGCGGTACTGCAACAAGAACTCTAGTAACAACTTTTCGGTTTCGGATGGGGAGTCGGGGGAGATAGCATTAGGGAGGTCGTGAACAGCAACATTGTATATTCTATCGCCATCGAAGCCCGACATGCTGGAGAAAATATGGGTGAATGGGTGAGAAGGTCGTGAACAGCGTCGTCGGGCGTGAACAAGGATAAATGAGCAACGGTTGGCGCGTGTCGCGTGTTTAGGGCAGGCTCGTTCGCGTTCGGGGGGAGACTTTTTGAAATCATGATTATCACTCTGCAGTAGCAACTTGATGATCCCGTTTAGCTCAGTTGGTAGAGCGCGTCACTAGTATTTACGTAATGACGAGGTCAGTCGTTCGAGTCGGCTAATGGGAAGTTTTGCAATGGGTTTTTCTTTTTGCATGGATTCGCAAGGTTTTGAGCTTGAGGAGCAAGCTGCAAGAGACGGCTCAGAAGGTAACATCAGTCTTCAATTGGGCTCGCTTATACTTTGGTACCAAATGCATGGAGAATCATCATTAGGGGAGGTCAGAGTAGACGATTCCGAGGCGATGCGGACGCCGATTCTATGGACGATTTTCGAGTGTTGCTCGCGTCTACAATCGCCCAGAATCGCCGCGCGACTCTGACCGCCATTTGTACTTGAACGCTTCTCCCCCGTCGATTACACTGCATCCTCACGATCCCTGTATTGTCAGAGCATATAGTGACTGAGACTACTTAGAAACGGGTTCAAGGCTACACGTAGGGCTTCTCTGCCTTCATGTGGACGAGTTCAGAGCCACACGTGCAAGCCTCGTACAAACAAGCCCATAAATGCAGTTTTTAAGCGGTATACAACTCAGCTAATGTGTGTTAACTCATGTCCTTAGAGTATCGGATGTGCCGTATACTATACAAGTGATTTGAAAGTATTCTCCACGGAAGGGAGCTATGAATAGGGCGGACAGTGCCTGCAGTCAGAGACGTGAATCGTAATCGAATGGGAATCGCATCAGTTGCGCCTCCGGAGGCGCAACTGGACGATGCAACGATTCCGCGTGATGGGCGATTCTGGTCTATCGGAATCGTGCCCGCAATCGGCGACTCGAATCGCCTCCGAATCGTCTACTCTGACCTCCCCTATTCATGCCACTAGAATCGAATCCGTTGAGCCGCACCTGGGATGTTAGCGGTATTAGCGCCGACTTTACCAGCTTGCGCACAACGCGCTCATCCTTGGCTCTGCCACTCGTCAGGAAAGCGGTGTTTATTCATATAACACTACAGGCTGTATCTCTTTGGCTTTGTCTATCTGCTCACGAACTCGCTGTCGCCGTCTTTCCCGACCACTACACCGTCTATACGCGTGTGCGTACTCTTGCGCATCATATTATGGCATCAATGGACACCGACGACCTCCCTGTGGTATTACCATCTTCAACGACTAGTGGCCTATCGCTAGCCCTGTGCGTACGCCTTGATTACTACAAGCGTGGTCGTCGTGCTTAACAACATATGTCAGACATCCACTACCTATACTAAACATCTCCGAGCATCTTACCCGCCTCAAGCTCCAAACGAAGAACAGTCTTCCGTTTGGTATGTGCATTTGTTTTCATGTTCTGCTTCGTGGAGATCTAATCGCTGTCTGGACGTAGTGATTGGTGCTTTACTGGGTACACAGAATGGTCGCGAAGTCGAGATTGTCAATACATTCGAGCTTGCGATGGAGGCCGATGGCAGCACAGTAGATGCAGGCTTTTTGGTTACCCGTCGGGATCAATGTACGAACGGTTTACACATCTTATTGCTCTTCTCACTAGGTCTTGCATCGCAGACAAGCAAGTCTTCCCCTCTCTAGAATTCATCGGATGGTACACGGGGGCGCCACATCCAACGATACAACATATTGCCCTACATGAACAGGTACGAGATACTGTTTACCTTCGAAATGTATATTATTCAACCGACTTTCGACGCATCCAGTTCACTGCGTACAGCTCTACGCCACTACTCCTCATATTGCAGCCCTCCACAGTGTTCGTAACCGACAGCGGTCAATCGCTACCTTTCAAAGCGTACGAGCCTACTATCGAAATACGAGACCGAAAGACACGAACAGTGTTCATTGAGGCGGCTTACACAGTCGAAACAGGCGAGGCGGAACGTATCGCAGTGGATTGGACTGCAAGAGGCGGCTCAAGTGGAACAAGCTGTGAGCAGGATTCATATCACCCAATTAATCTCGGAATTGACGGCGATCGCAGTGGAATCGCACCTGCAAACACAAAGAGCAGCGGTCAAGATGCTTCACGATCGTATATTATTACTAGTGCGATATGTTACTGAAGTCATCGCGGGTAGGTCAATAGAATTTTGGTACTGAACTTCTGACTGAACATTGGCTTGATAGGATCCGCGCAGGTAGACCACGCAGCTCTGCGATCGCTATCTGCACTAGTAGCATCCCTCCCAGCAAGTGACCATCCAGGTTTCCGGAAAGAATTCGAACAGGCGCGTCGCAAGCTATACATTGTAAATGCTCTGGTCGGTTAACCACGTCCCATGTCCATAGGAGTACGAAGATGTGCAACTCACTGCATATCTGTCCCAACTCACGAAATCTACTAATATCCTCAACGACGTGAGTATATTTCCTTCGACTTGATCTACTCGCCCTAACAAATGACTGCAGCTGGTGGACAAACACATCGTCTTCACCGCCTCTCGCGAGAACCATGCACCATCAATGCCAGGACGACGTCATGGTCGCTTTGGCGGTGGTGGGCGCATGGGCATGGGCATGGGCAGCGGAATGTTTGGTATGGACTTTATGTGAGGGCATCTGCCCTCGATTGTATTTCTACTAGCATGTAGTAGCTGTACCACCGTGTTCTGCGCGCCTTTGCATGAGGTTATCACGATTCGCTGACGGCAGCTTCGGTCACTGTGCGGCGCGCACTTCGCTATTACGCCTCATCTCGTACACATACATGACAAGCGAATTCATGACTGCCTGCCGAAGCTCCTGGTGGTTCGGTCGAGACTCTTGGCGTAGCCGGTGCTGTATACAACGAAGGCTTGCTTGAGCGACATCTATGCAGGTTTTCTCACGCGTATCGGAAGGCGGCAACATAAGCACCGAGTTCGGACAGTACTTATATCAGAAAGCCATGGGTCGTTGGGAACGACCCACCCCTGTGTCCTCCGAGTCGGTTCATCTTGGTTGATTGTTACAACTTGACCAGCCATAACTTCGCGCTATGTTGTCAAAAGTTGAAACCCTGACTACTGCCTCGGTCTTACAGCTGTTTAACCTACGCAGTGCCTACCTCATCGGGTATGCCTGGCTACTGGGAATGTGTAAGTGGAGTTCTAAGACCGGAGATACTGAGCTATGTTTCAACTAATTGGCATTGTGATATAGCCATCTGGGTCACCTTCATCGGGGGGTTCATTGCCCTGAAGGCTCTGCGTACGTCTCAATCGATTTACTGAGTATGTCCGGACGTGTACTCAGGATTTCGATAGCGAGACAGATGTTCGGCACTCTGCAACATAGTACTTTCCCCATATACTTCAAGCTCTCGATGCTGCTCACAGGAGGGCTGGTCGCCCTTTGGAGTTACGGTCACCCCGGTGTGATGCAGCACCTTTCGGAACCGGCTCGCGTAGATGTTGCTCAAGTCTACACTCTCGGTAGCGCGATCTTGGCACAGGGGGCAAACCAGTTTGTTGTCGGTCCCCTGACTAGCAAGTGAGGATATCGTTGCACATACGATCAGGAATGCACTGAGAAGCTGATTCGTCTTTAGGACCATGTTCCAGCGCCACAAGCTGGAGAAGAACGAAAAGAAGAACTACAATGATCCTGGGGTACGTTGATGTTATTACAATGTCTTCTGAGTTCACAGAGCAGAAACTGACGGACGATGTGGCAGGTCTCTGCGGAGATGAAATCTCTGAATTCCAGGTTTGCACAGCTTCACGGTGTCAGTTCGCTTTTCAATCTTTGGTCGGTCATCGCTATCATCTTCCACGGTCTCTGGATCGGAAACGAGGGTTTCGGCGCATTGTAACAATACATACAATTCCGCCACCGCCTACATCGAACGCCTACCCCCCACAGCCCGTTTTAACCGCCCATACGACGTACAAGTCAATGTATCGCTTGTCATATGTACAACTAGCAGACTGCTCACCACGCCTCCAAGAATATACCATGGATATAAAATACATTTTGCACGCGTAGAATCATGCACCGACCGACTCCATCTCCGGTAGGAACCCTTCCCGCAGACTCCTCTCTAGTCTCCTGACTTCCTCGATTGAAGTCGCCTTTGCGATTGCGTCCTTGACGCGTTGCGCCTCCTCTTTGCTCATGAGGCGACCTGCGTGTCCGGGCGCGGCAGCGGGTTTGGGCTCATCGGTCGTGACAGGTGCCTTTGCGTGTGTTGACACAGTCGTCGAAAGCGTGGTCGCGAGCTGGGTGGGCAGGCCGTCTGCCGTGACGAACAGTGATTTTCCTGCTTGTCGCTCCTATAGCAGGTAGGTTGTTGCGTTTTTAGCTACTCCTGTATAGAACAATGCTAAATGCAACATTGCGTACCTTATCCCGAATCCGCTGAAAGTCGAGCACTCGCAAGCTTGGTATCCGCCATGCCAGCCATTCACGATACCACTTCTTGTCGCGCACGGGGTTTCCCAGTAATGACAGGTATTGCAGACCCTTTACGTCTCTCAAAGGTTCGAGGTCGCCGAGCTCCGCGATGTTGTTATTCGTGAGGACAAGCGTGGTAAGGTTTGGCACGGATAGATGGAGGGAGGGGGAGATGGAGGCTACGCGGTTGTTGGCCAGTAGTAGTGTACGTAGGCGGCGTAGGAGCGGGATGTTGCCCAGGACGATGATGGAGTTGTCCGTGAGGTCTATACAGTCATGCGAGTCCTGTATTTTACCAATAAATTAGTAAAAGTCTTCCAATATCATGATTCGTGTCCGTACCTTGGTTATTCCAAGATTTTCGATAGCGGGTATCGTGTAGCCTGTACTCTGATTAGACTGTGCAAAGCGCAATAAATGAGCAAGGTGTACCTCGAAGATCGAGTTGCCGCTCCTTTATGGGGTTGAGCGTCGAGGGCACCGCCTGAATGAGCTCCGGCGTGAGTTTCATTGCTGCCTAGCTAACGAACGTGGAGGGGAGGCAGCAGCAGCGTGCCCGGCGGTCGCGTGGTGGCGGTTGGAGGTCGAAAGGCACTTGAGGCCGTCCGCAGGCGCGCGTGTCACAACTTGAACGCGCCGTCCACCTCGCCTCGCACCCGCCTCGCCTTTCTCTCCCCCGCCATGAAGGCCCTTCACCAGAGACTGAATCTGTATGTTTCTTAAGAATATGTTTGCAGCCGTCGCTTATTGTTGATTAGATACACCGACGGTAATGAAACCTACACATTCGTTCCCGCCGAGCCGGTCGGCGCACGCTCGTTGACAATATACAGAAATTCAGGAGATATTGTCCTTAATCGTGAGTCCCAACGTGTCAAAATGTGATCGTATGCTTCAATGTATGTACAGCACCAAATACGCCGCTGCCCGCCACGGCGGAACGCTCGGGCAAGACAATATACGGAATCATGGGCATGGTGACGCTGCTCATGTGTACGTTTTTGCGCTCTACTATGCTTCACGATTTTTCACGGGAATTATAGCAGAATATATTATCATCATCACTGGGCGAGAACTGCGCGGCCGCTTTATGGGCAACAACGTGTATCGCGCTACGGACTACGATATCCTCCCACTAAACCCGGACGTCGTGGTCTCGAGTCCCCCCAATGTTGCTGAAGCCCACCTGCTCGCATTGGTGCGGTCACACCTCTACGGCGGCTACTTCCTGTACAGCTATGGCTGGGACCTCACCCGCCGACTTCAGGCGCAATGGGAGACCTTGCAGGAGGATGCGGGCAAGGCCCTCTGGGAAGTCGTACGTCCCGTCCGCTCTCCGTGCGCGCCCGAATTCACAAACGTCCCGCCAGGCGGACGACCGGTTCTTCTGGAACAAGTGAGTGCTGCTGCCTGCTGGACTGCGCTTCCGGCATTAGGTTTACTCTTCGGTCCAGATTCCTCCAGTCCAGGTTGATGAACGTCACGTTCGGGAATCCCGACCAGAATGTGAGTGCTAAAGATGTGCTCGATGTGTTTGTGTTGCTAACATGCCTATAGCTCAGCCCCTACATCCTTCCAGTTATTTATGGCAGTACGTGAGACCCTTCGGCAGAATCTGTCAGACTTCTGACCGTTGTTCCTCCGGAAAGCGTTTGACATCCGCCCAGCCCGTGTGAACGGACAACACATCCGACTGTGTCTTATGAGCAGACGTTCTCGCTACCGAGCAGGTACACGATACTTCCGCCGTGGTATCGACCGCGAGGGACATGTTGCCAACTTTGTCGAAACTGAGCAAGTCTTGCTCGTTGATGCTGCGGACAGCAATGGGGACGATGCCGGCGTTCAGCTAAGTTTTGTCCAGATCCGAGGAAGTGTACCTGTCTTCTGGGCTGAAATCAACACACTGCGATACAAGCCAGACTTGCAGATTATGGACCTTCAGGATTCGGTAAGTCGCCCATACCATGTATACTATCTGGTTCAACATCAGTAACATCTGGATTCTAGCTCGATGCAGCGAAGAAGCACTTCCAGGAGCAAGTATCGCTGTATGGTGAAACCAGCATTGTCAGTCTCGTAAACCATAAGGGCCACGAGAAACCTGTCAAGGAGGCGTATGAAGAACGTGTGAACCAGGTTGGTGATTGCTCCCTTGGCACTATCTTTATTAACGGGGCTGGTTCGAATTTGCAGCAGCTCAGCCTGCCCGGCGTGCACTATCAATACTTTGATTTCCACAATGAGTGCAAGCATATGCGTTGGGATCGAATCAGCGTCTTGATCGACAACATGAAAGAGGACCTCATTCGTCAAGGGTATGGGACGCTCCAGTGGATCATATTGACATATTTTTGACCTTGGACTGGCAGATATTTCCACTTGGACTCAAGAAAGGAGAAGCCTGTCATGCTCCAAAAGGGAACAATACGTACAAATTGTATGGACAACCTGGACAGGACGAACGTCGCTCAAGCTGCGTTCGCCAAGTGGACGTTGAACAGACAGCTGCAGAGCCTTGGCATACTGAACGAGAATGAGTCTATCGACATGTACGAGGAGCTCGCCAAAGATTTCCGTGAAGGTAAGTAAACTGAAGCCAAAAATTGACAGTAACTCGAGCTCACATGCGCGAAAGTATGGGCGGACCACGCAAACGAGATTTCGGTAGCATACAGCGGCACCGGTGCCTTGAAGACTGACTTCACCAGGACCGGCAAGCGCACGAGAGCGGGCTTGCTCGAAGACGGCTACAAATCGATCATGCGATACCTGAAGAACAACTTCTTCGACGGAGCGAGACAGGTGCGTCTAGCGTTGTGTCTCTTCCGCACATGAAGCACGAAGTGGAGACCTAACCCCCTACTCCCCTGCGCAGGACGCGTTCGATCTCATGACGGGAACGTGGACGCCACGCCGCGGGTGGCACCCCGCCGCGCTGGTTGCGGACCGCAGGCCGCTCGTCGTCCGCGCGGTGAGCATGCATCACGCGCTATTTTTGCACCGCACTCTGATCTCGCGTCGATCGTCCGCAGATGCCGTACGTGCTGTGGTTCTCGGTGTTCATGATCTGTGCAGGCCTCACGCTGCCCCGCACGTCCGGTAGGCGTCCCTTGGCTGCGCCTGTCTATCGTCCCCACTGACCCCCTCTCCCCCGCAGACTACTCGCTGTTCTACTACTTCCTGCTGTGGCTCGTGCTCGTGGTGGTTTCGCTCACGTTCATCTTCATACATGGGATCGAGTACGTCAACTGGCCGCGCTTGCTCCCGCTATCGGACATCGTGCACTACGACGGGCCCGGCTTCCGTTCTGGGCACCATGGCAAGGGGCTCGGCATCCGTGCGCTCGACGCTGCGGTGAAGCCCGTAGCTATGAAGCAGCATCGGCGTGGGATGAGCAAGCTCGAGGAGGGCGAGATGGGTCGGAAAGCAGAGTAGATACAGGGTTCCTGCGGACAGTAGTTATGTTAGTACTTTGTTATTGTATCGTACCGTACTTTATTCACTGTTCTATGCTATCTTCTATGGTATCGTCGATATTGCTCTGACGGACGCGTAGACGCGTGCACGTGCGACGCGCCACGTGGGAACACTCTCAGGCGGAGTTCTATCTTAGGCCCTAGGATAGGACAGGTTTGCAATTTGTTGTTCTCACTCTTCGAGCCTCTTTCACCACCACCCAGCGCGTCCACGACCTCGTCATGAGTGGCAAAGGTGTCAAACGCGCATCGCCCGGCGCCGACGAGCGCAAGAACCCCCTCGGCGACGTCGAGCTCAGCGACGAAGACGCCAAAAAGCTGCAGGAGGTCCAAAAGAGCATCGCGCGCACGGAGCTCATCCTCGGTCCGTCTCCCCCTTTGCGGCATGCCTCCAGGCGACGCTGACGGATTGCATAGAGCGCACTGCGCAGGAGAAGCTGCGCCCCGTATACGAAAAACGGCGCGAGGTGCTCAAGGAGATCCCCAAGTTCTGGCCCGTCGCGCTTATGAACAGCGAGATCTTCAGCTTCCACGCAGTGCACCAGGATGATCAGCACGCACTGAGCTACCTCGAGGACCTGTGGATCGTGCGCGAACCCGCCGAATCGCGCGCGTTCACCCTTGAGTTCGTGAGTGTTGATTGTTGCGATGACGCGTGTTGTGGCAACGGCTGACCTTGTCTTTGTGGGGTAGCATTTCAAGGAGAACCCGTACTTCTCGAACGCGGTGCTCAAGAAGGAGTACAAGTTCATTCCTCCCCCGGCGGCTGCTGACGAGAAGCCCGACGCGGACGGCGTGACGCAGTCGATGCTCGAATTCTCTTGGGAGCGCGATGTCGAGGCCAAGGTGGGTCGCGACGCGTCTACGCGAAGTGGCGGGGGCTGATAAAAGATCTGGTTTAGGCGTTCAAGATCGACTGGAAAGACGGGTCAAAGAACCTCGTGAAGCAGTACCCGCGGGCGAACGACACGGAAGTGGAGGACATGCCGTCCGAGGGGGGCAGCTTCTTCAACTTCTTCGAGGTAGCCGAGGACCCATTTGACGTGAGTCGACTATACTGCCTATGACACAAGCGCGGGGGGCCCTGACCGCTTCGGCACGCTGCAGCTCGGTGTTCTCATCGCGAACGATATTTTCCCGGAGGCGATCGAGTACTTCCTGGGCCAACGTAGCGGGGACGACGACTCTGAGGAGGACGACGAGGACGATGACGACGAGGACGAGGATGAGATTGACCTCGAGAAGCCTCGCCCGAAAAAAGCACGGAGGCACTAGATGCGCGATGGAGGACGATGCTGCTGCTGCTGCCCGCTGTGTGCTACGAGTAATGTTCGCTGCTATGTTGTGATTATATTATGGATTGCTGCTTTCCCTCTGTGCGGTGATAGGCTGGTATTTCTGTGTGCGGCCGCGGTGATGGCCGAGGCGGCGCGAGCACGCGAGACGGCCGCCCGCCAGACGCGCGGTTTGGCGCCGGGGGTATTAAGTTGTAGTCGCGGGCGTATAAAACCTTGTCGCTCCCCTCCTCGTCGTTTTCTCCGACGGTCCCTTCCTTTGTCCCGTCCCTCATCGTCCCCCGCCCCCGCCAACGCATCGTCAACGCCCCTCGCTATCCTCCCGGTCTTTACCTCAGCTCCCAAAATGCGCAAGTACGCCCTCCTCGCCGCCGCCCTCGGCCCTGTCGCGGTCTCAGCAGCCTCTTCGTCGGTCTCGTCGGCCCCAGCAGCCTCCTCAGCGGCCTCGCAAGCCAGCTCCGTAGCGAGCGGCGCGCCCGCTGCCTCGAGTGCCCCCGCTGCGGGCTCGGGCTCGTCGGCGGCCGTCTCTGCAGTCGACACTGGCATTCCCGGGACAGCGTCCTCAGTATCTTGGTCCTTAGCGGCCACAAACCCGACTGCCGTCCCGCTTTCTGACATCGTCCCCGGAACGATCACCACACAGGCTACCGTCCCCCTCACCGCGACGTTTGGCACCGGCGGCGCGGTCCCCACCTACCTATCCAACGCGCCTCCGCTCCCCGACAGTACGTATGTTGGTTCATTAAAGCGCGCCTGTATTGACTTTTTGTTTTCCAAGTTGTCAACATCAACCCAGCCAACTATCCTGCGCTCGACAAGCTGCCGCCGACGGACTCCCCCGAGGTGCAGCAGTGGATCGCTGAGGTTAATGCGTCGGGCATCACTATTCCCGATATCGCCGTCACTCAGCCTGGCGGATGTCCCGCTAACCCTGACGCAGTTGCAGACGCAAGCCGCTGCTGGTGGACCTGCGGCGGATGCACGCGTGATACTGACATCGTCTCCTGCCCCGACAAGCTCACTTGGGGCCTCACTTATGATGACGGCCCCGCTCCCTATACCCCCAACCTCCTCCAGTATTTGGACCAGCACAATCTTACTACGACTTTCTTCGTTGTCGGTTCGCGCGCCATTTCATACCCTGCTTTGCTGCAGGAGGAGTACATGTCTGGCCACCAGCTTGCCGTGCACACTTGGAGTCACCCTGCCATGACCACAGTCTCCACTGAGGGTCTTATCGCCGAACTCGGTTGGACGAAGAAGGTTATCAAAGACATCACTGGTGTCACACCCCTCTACTTCCGTCCCCCTTACGGCGACATTGACGACCGTGTTCGTGCCATTATCAAGGCCATGGGTCTCATCCCGGTCATCTGGACTCGCATTAGTCCCACCGCGACCTTTGACACTGGCGGTCTGTATTCCATGGGATCTTATCGCCTATTTCGTCCACTAACGTGATTCATCTAGACTTCAATGTTCCGGGCGGGACCACTAGTGTTTCTCAGGTGTTGCAGAACTGGGAGTTCATCTCAGGCAACATCTCCGCCATCGACACTGGTTTCATAGTGCTCGAGCACGATCTGTTCGCGCAGACCGTTGATCTCGCCACGGGCTACATCCTGCCTGCGGCGCTCGCGAACAACCCGCCGCTGAACATCAAGCCGGTCATCTCGTGCTTGAACAAGCCGTTCGAGGACGCCTACCTCGAGACGAACGACAACGCGACGGACCCTCTGCCCACGGCATCTAGTGAGTGTCCCCTCCCTCACGCGCCCGACCCATGTGTGTTCGTGCGAAGTGGAGCTGACTGATCGGTCATCAGACGCCGCCCCCGTCACTTTCTCCTCTGGCGCGGCCGGCTCGGCCCAGGCGACGAACGGCGCGAACTCGTCGACGAACGGCACCACCAGCGGGTCGGCCAGCACTGGTGGCGCCGCGGGCCTCGAGGTCAGGTCGAGCCTGCTCCTCGCTGCTGGCACGGCTGTGCTGGGTCTCCTGTCGTGCGCGTTCACCGTGCTGTAGGCGCGCCGGCACATGTCGGCCCCCAACTGCCACGAACACGAAGCTCGAGATGAACGTGATGCATGCATCCTTCTTCCTCCGCTGGTTTCTGCCGCCGTAGGTCCTGGACTGTACATTCTTGGTCTGCCGCACGACGGCCCGTGGTCCTCGCTACCGGCCGTCTCGCCTCTTGTTTTTTCTGTCTTTCCTATACGTCCCCTCGATTTCCCGCCTCGTACTCTCTATCTCGCCTCTAGTTATCTGTCTGTTCTACCCACCCTCGGACTGTTGTATGCCACAGACACCCCGCGTAATGTACTTTGCAAGTACCCACCCTGTCGACATTATCCCCGCCGCACGCACGCCGCTAGCTAGCCATAGCGTTGTCTCGTATAGTACCTCCGCTACGAATATTCTCCCCAGTACGCCGTACTCGGACATATCACGACCTGAGACGTTGTATCCGGACTGCCCGTTTCCATGCAATCGCATCGCGTCCGACATCATGCTCGCCGCTCGGCGATCTGTCCAGCTTGCCAGGGGGCTGCTTTGGGGGTGCATTGGGGAGTGCAGGACCGTGTGCTATAATTAGCCGGGTCGTTCGCACCGTGGTCGACTTTGACCGCTGCGAAGTGTGCTTTTAGCTATAAGGAAGCTATCAGAGTTGCCTGTTGGCGTCGAAATGCGATATCGAAGTTCGAGCAGCGGTAAACTTTGCTTCTTCATTTGCCAGGGTTTGACCTGCCGTCGAGGATCCGAAGCCGCTCAGTCTGCGTTGCAACTATCACCTGTAGTCTGTATGACAGTGACAGGAGAGTTCACATCTTTTCTGCTCGATCGCGGTTAGCAACGGAGGGTATGCTGTAACGCACGTTTTCGAACCGAACGATACCACGAAAAGCATACGCTTTGGATCCCAATTGGAGTATTTATATTGTCAAGGACAAGGGCGGTAAATAAGACAGTCCGGGCGGGTGAGTATCATAGTTCGTAGACGGTAGCAGCGGCGCTAGGTACGCGGTACGTAGGTGAGCGAACTCGGAATAGTGAATAATGACTGGGTACGTCCGTAAGTGGCGTGGAGGTGTAAGGTACAGCGTGTGTGGCGCGTCCGCCTGCAGCCTCAGCCTGCAGGATGAGCCTGAGGTATGAGGGAGACGGCGCGGATGAGGGATATGGATATATAGTCCGGACTCGGGAGAGCGTTCACGAGCGTTTTGTGTTCCAGACTCAGAGGGCAGACGATACACGGGGCGAGAAGGGAAAGTCCCGCGTGGGGAACGGGGACGGGAATAGGACAGGGGCAAGGGCATGAGTGACGCAAGGCAGGGGGGAGACAGGAGACCACAACGCGTCGGGCATCGTTCGCCGCATGCCGCTCGTCGGGTGCAACGACGAGCTGACGAAGACGGCGACGGCGACGGCGACGACGCGGTCACCAGGTGTCTACCCGCCTCACGCCAAAGCCAGCAGCCCGCCCACGAGCCCGCACGCCGTCGCAATCAGCGCCCCGACAAACGCCTCCCTTCCAACCGCGCCGCTCGCGCTGTTGCCGTTGCTGCCGCTCGTGCCCGAGCCCGAGTTCGAGCCCGAGCTGCTCGAGCCGGAGCCGGTCGCCGCGGCGCCCGACCCCGCGGTCGTCGACGGCGCGGAGGGCACGAACGTCGCGTTCGGGTTGGACAGGCACGAGGACGCCGCGGCAGAGGCGGCCGTGCCAGTCGGCGCGTTGACGTTGATCGTCGCGTTGCCGCCGAAGTCGCACGAGGTGGCGACCCGGTTGGTGAGCTCGTAGTATTGGTCCATCACGTACGAGAGCTTGATCGCTGTGGAGAGGGGTCAGCAACGGGTGTGGTGGTGCAAGCGCTAGGCTGCCGCCACGATGTTTGTGACATTCGAGGTGGCAGGCGGGGAGAATAGATGAGAAATTGACAGAGAGGTACGCACAGGGAGAGCAGCCAGAGACCGTGCCGTAAGTGCCTGAGGCACCGTCTGCGGAGATGGCATCACAGTTTCCGCCAGCTTGTCCAAGGAGGCCGCAGGTCGTGTCCAGGAGGGGACCGAGGATACCAGTGGTGTTCGAGGTCTTCGGCGCGAACGTGCAGGCAAGACTGTCCTCGAGGCAGTTGCACGAGTTGTCGTTGGGCGTCGGCGGGAGCGTCGACGAGGCCAGGAAGGTCGAGTTCGTAGTCGGGCACGAAGGGAACGTCGTGGTGCCGGGCGCGCTGGGCGTGTTCGGGCCGGTGGTGCTGTTGAACTGCGCCTGCAGACGCGTGAAGTCGTCCGAGACGGTGACCGTGGTATTGTCCGAGGAGATGGTGACCATGCCGAACTGGCCCTGGGAGCTCGTCGCCGGGAAGTAGCTGAACGCGATGCCGCCAGACCAGATGTCGGACATGGGTTCCGAGAAGATGATGGGGACCTCCGTCCAGAGACGCGGTGGAGAGGTGATACAGCCGAACTCGCTAAAGTACGCAGCGACGTTGTATCCGGCGAACGCGCCGTTCTTGTCGCTGTATGCACTCGCCGAAGCATCACCGCAGAACTCGCTTCAGGGGTTGTGGAGCGCATAAGCATGCGGTCGTCGAGAAAAAAAGCGCAGGGGACTTACTAGTTGTTCAGCCCGAATAGGTCGATGGCAGTCGCGTCGGAATTGGTGTTGCTTGGGTCACAGCTGAGGTAGTTTGCGAATGGCACCAACCATGAGTCGTCTGCGTCGATAGCAGCGTAGCCGATGAGTGCGTTGATGTTCTTCGAGTTACTACATACGGGATAGTAAGCACAAGCGGGAGCTATTCCTTGGCGTGAGACACTTACAGGTACGCCTTTACATCGCGAGCTGCGGCCTTGATGAAGGCTGCTGCAGCGGTACCGTTTGCCTGAGTAACAATCTCGTTTCCAACGTTGTAGCCGAGAACATTGTCGTATTTCGAGAATACGTTGATGGTGTTAAGGTAGAGGTCCAGGAGGTCAGTGGTCCACGCAGGATCAAGACGGTCAATAGAGCCATTCGTAGGGAGCGACAGGTCGATACTGTGAAATACAGTGAGTATAAGCCTGCAACGCTTGGCAGCATGAATGTACACACATAGTATAGATATTTGCGGCACTGAGGGCGTTCATGCATGTGTCATGGTCGAGGGTTGAGTCGACGCTGTAGGCACGAATGACATTGACATCGAGTTCCTGGAGGAAAGGAATGTCTCGCTGGCATCCGGCGCCGTCCGCGAGAGAGTCAATAAATGTCGAGGGCTCAAGGAAAGGGTTGTTCGGGTCGGTAGACTCAGCACCTGGCAGGGAAGACGAGACGGCGTGAGTTGCCCGAATGCCAACGAAGCCCTAACTCGATGCAAAAAGCGTACCCTGCTGCTGGTAGGCAACGCCCTTGATGAAGAACCTGCTGCCATCCTCGTTGTAGAGGTACCTGCCGGACCTGGTGACTTTGGGCAGGGCATTCGCGCCTGTTGCCAACAGGGCGGCCCCCGCGAGGACGGTGGCGAGACGAGACGAAGAGCGCATGTGTCGTAGGCTGCGCTGCAGGGATAGACTGGAGAATAGGAGGGTATATGGAAGATGGAAAGAGAGAGGAAGAGAGACCCGAGGCGAGGTCTTGTGAAGAGAGTGAGAACAAGCGGACCGACCGTGGGCGAGACGGATCCCGCGATCCTCTGTCCGCAGCCAAGAACAATACACGCGCAGTCCGCGACAGGCTATGTTCGCTCAAAACTTTTTGCTAACAACGCCCGCCTAGCTCAATCGGATAGAGCGTCAGACTCTTACGAGTTTAGGGCATCTGAAGGCTGCGAGTTCGACCCTCGCGGTGGGCTAGTTGATTTTGTTTTTCATCTTCATCTGGATTTTGAAATCGAGGCAAGTCCGAGGTCGTAATCATATGATTCGTATCATGTCTGCGCTATGAAGTGTGCAGTGTGCAGTCGTCCGAGCCCTACACTGTCTAAGGAGTCTGCACACATGAAAAATCGAAACGATGCATTTTGGAAGCTGAGAATGTACAAACGAAATTGCAATGTAATCAACAGAAATAAACACAAACCTATGTCCCATTATTCGATGTGTGTCTCTGCTTCAGCTCATGTATTTCTTCCTCCAACGCATCAACCTGTGTTTGATGGTGTTGCCGCATCTCGTCGATGAATCGATCTATCTTTCTCTTTTCATCCTCCCGAATCTTCACCAACAGAGGCAGCCGCTTCTTGATGTTCGCCCATGTTTTGCCACAAGGCTATCATCCTCTCCCCTGCCGAATCTGTCGCACCTATACCGTCCGACACATTCGGGTGAGCAGTCAAGGACTCGTGTACACCTATGGCGACCTCGCAGCCTAAGGAGCAGATAAAGCTTAGAAACAACGCCATGGGACCTACTTCATCGACTGGAGAATTGCCAAACCTAAGCCACCTAAGGGTCTCGAAGACATGCGCCTGATGGGTCAGGACGGGAGGGAGCTTCCTGCCGTCAATATACAATGAGAGGTCCCTAAGGCGACGACAATTTCTGGCCAGAGGGAGCAAGGCAAGCGGTGTGAGAATGGGAGGCGGTAACTCGGAAAGATTATCGTGGTTCAGCAGTAGCACTTCTATCGACGGCCAACTCGTTGACATTTCTTCGACGTTAGCGTCTGATATATGTAGCCCATGAAGCCAATACAGCTCAACAGATCGTAAGCTGTAGCAGGCTAACAGTGGCAATAACGTCTCGAAACCAAGGCGCGTCGCCAGCAAGGGTAAGCAGGATAGGGGAGAGTCTCCAGACTTCAATGAGAAATCGATGCATAGCCCTGTCAGCAAGACGCATTGAGTAATCACGGAGGGATAACACTCCTCGGCGATATGAAGCTCGTTGAAGACAAAGGCGGAGAACATGTGTTGCAGAGCCGTCGACATTATAAGGGAAGGAGCTGTATCGCTTGTGGCGGATAGCTCGTTTGGCAAGGATAACGAGGGGGTGGCACATAATCCGAGGTGGATGAATACGACTCCATGGCCCTCGGCGACACTGGAAAACCAACCAAACGTAGATGGATTAACCTCGAAGAACGGCAGGGTCCCGACACAAGGTGTAAGTCGGGAGCTGTAGGTCGAGTGCGACGTGACAAAGTTATCTCGCAGCCTCGTAAGTGTAACGCTAGAGCCGGGTATGAGATCTGCTATGAACAAGCTCCATAGCACCGGGATATCAAGGAGCTTGTCGCATCGGCTGTGACTGGGAACCAGCCTCGTAGAGAGAGATATCGCTTGATCTACGGCACCGAACCTCCTTCCCTCCGGGTGATGGGACACGCGATGTAGAGGGTGAATTCCCTAAAAATGACGGTGATCTCAGTACCCGCGAAGTAATTCGTTGAATGACGTACAACCGAAGGACTATAGCCTGTCGATGACACCAATGATTGGAAGGCGGTGGAACTGCACATATTGGTGAGAGGCAGGAATTCACGAAAAGCTAGCTTGAAGACGATATCGCCTGCAACGGAGGACCATATCTTGCACACCAGGCATGCCTGAGAAAGGCTCCTGCCATCAAGAAGAGACAAGGTACGGGTTAAAAAGGTTGGGCAGAGCAAGATACATTCTGCTCCCTGCATGCTGCAGAGAGATCGTGAGGCGTATACCTGGTCAAACCAGAGTTTTATAGTCGACTGCCTACACGCATAGTTTCCGTGTAAGAGAATAGGTCACGGTCATACGTAACGCCCTCCAAGCTCGGAGCTAGGTACCTGAATTCAGAGGTGAGATCCAGGATAGCATGGACATTTTCTCAATGGAAGACCATACGTGACAGCTGGCTAAGCCCGAATTCCATGGCGTGAGACACGATCGAGCATCGTCTGCATTGATTCTGCGATAACTTGAACGTGCGCGCACTGGCGAAGTCGAAAGTCTCTGGAAGTTAATGGGCACTACGCCTGGTTCGCGGTCTACTCGGAGATGACTACCTCTGCTGCAAGATATAGCTACTGCTTCTCGCGTCGTAGAGATAAGTGTATAATTACCATGCAGCAATCTATCACCACGAGGACTTGAGTTCAAACTTTGTGCTTGGCATTAAGGGTGTCGTTGACGGAGCAGTAACAAGTCGTGAAGAACCAGGCCGCCCAAAACAGCGTAAAGCCATTGCACACGGCGCATCCTAACTGGCTGCAGCTGATAGTACTGTGGATCAGGCTGGGTTTTGTTTACAGAAGCGAGCCGTAGACTGAGGGTTTATCGTTGCAGGAGATCGTTATATAATGGACGGGAAGATTTCAGGGTCGTATGTACGTCGGAGTAGGCATTTGGAGTGTCGAAACGGATAGATGTGGGTGCGCCTCATTACATCCGACGACCTGTGAAAATAATTGATAAGTACATTTGCAACCAGGCTGGGATGGATTACCTCGTATATGCATCATCAGAAATCCGCTCCTGACCAACTACAACACACTGATTTTCATCCGCATTGTACGCGCTTCCTCTTCCAACTCTTCGATGCGCTGCTGGCAGCATCGGTCGAACTCACCCACGACGTGCGACATTCTCTGATTTTCCGCCACGCGTACCTTGATCGTGAAACAGAGCCTATTTCCAACGTGCGTCCATCTGACCCACCAATCAGACATATCTCCCTTTACGTCTTCGCTAACGCCTGCTCTGTCCAGTGCAATCTCATATGCGTCGGGCCAGCGTACACCGGATATCAGTCGACAATCATGAGGGCACAGGCAGCTGAGGAAGAGCACCATGGCATCGGCATCGTCAATGGGCGAGCTGCCGAAAGCGAGTTTTGTGAGGCATCTGAAAGACTCGGTCGCGATGGGCAGCTGCGGAGGTACTTGTGTGCCGTCGATGTAGAGAGACAATTCTCGCAAGTGAGAACAGTACTTGGCAAAAGGTAACAGGGAAAGGGGCGTGAGCGTTGGCGCTTGCAATTCAGGGATTGGGTCGCAATTGAGTACAAGAACCTCGATTGAGGGCCAGCTAGAAGCGAGCTCTTCTAGATCGCAGTCGTAAAGACGAAATTGGTAGTCCCATCGAAGTTCTACTGCTCTGAGTTTGTGGCACGACAACAGAGGTGTGAGCAATGCGACAGCTTGCACCTCAACCACCATCTGCCTGGGCATTTTCCCACGGCCTGGTGCGCTGTCCCCCCCGCGACCGCTGCGCGGGGGTGGCCATACCCGCCTCGCAATCACTTTGCCACCATAACGTGCGACGAACTGCGCAAGTCTGAGGCTCATAAAAGAGCTCATCGACGAGAGAGCCGCTCAGTAGCCCGAGCGGGCGTGCGCCCCCAGGGGAGGGAGAAGCGTCGCGCTCTGATAGTGTCGGAAGTGAACCCCCAACAACTGTGTCCGCGTGCTAGCTAGCTGTGTTTGTAAGAGCCACAATGAATCCGCCCCCGTCCTCGCGCCCGACGTGCGGCGACCAGCCAGCGCACTGACTGCACGACGCCCTGAGCACCTACCATCGCACTCCGAGCCTGCGAGCCTTGTCACCGGGCGCACAATGGGCGCGAGCGACCAAACTCGGCGCCTACAGGCGGCGCTAGAGCCGGCGGCGTAAGCTGGCCCCGGCGAGTCGGCCTGCGTACCGAAACGAGACGCCGACGGAACCCCTCCAAATATGGAGCACCGCAGCGCGCGTCGACATGCGGCTACTCAACGCCCGACGCCGCCCCTTCCGCATCCGGATGTCAGCGCGCGAACGCGCCTACAACGCCGGGCTTGTGGTGTTTCAACACACCACCTGGGCACACTAAGATCATACCACGCCCGCCCTCTGAAAGCATCCGATTACGTGACACAGTCAGCCCAGTACCCCAATCCTCTCTGGCGTGATTGATGGCACTGCCGCTTCACGTTTGTTTTACGCAATATGTTAGCGCCTGAATCCTCTGTATTTAAAAACGCACAACCCTCAGGTCCCAAACAGAGAGTACGGCTCCCTTGCCAGACCAAACCACCACAGCCCTCCCTCTCTTCTGACCTTCAAACGACACACCCCTCACTGCTCTGTCAATCAGGCCACCACCAGCCCTGCCCTACCATACCAGGTTAGTCCCTCCCACACACAGTGCCTCCCATCATCTCACCCTGGCTGCCTACCAGCTGTGCTGGGCTCTCTGCAACAAAGAAAACCTCAAATCAGTTGACCCTCATCATGCCTGGTGATGCGCCGCCGGAGTATGCCAAATCGGACGACGAAGCGCCCGTGTCCCCAAACGCCGCGCCTAGCGCCCAGCCCACGGAAGGCGCGCAGCCCGCAAACCCTGCTCCGCCTGGCTACCAGAACGCAGCGGCGGCGGCCTCCCTCGAGGACCACCTGGCGGCCCATGAACACGCGGCGCCCCACATCCCGCTCTCACCAGAAATGCACGGAATGGGCGGACCCATGCCGTTCCCTGCATTCCCCACACTCCATACCACGACCGTCCCCGAACCTGCCCTACGCGGCAGCGTGTTCATACGCGTCCTCCCGCGATGCGGTGCGGTAGGCTTCACGGACAAAGTGGAGTGGCGATTGTACTCCGTGCCTCCGGCAGCCATTACTATCGGAACGCGCGTCGCCCTCTGCGACGCGATGGGCTCCTATCGTCGCATCTCCCGCACTGTGGGACCGATGATAGGGGCGGACCGTCATTGGGTCACTTTTGTGCTGTCTGCGGGCTTCTCCGCACCGGCCACCATCCAAACTCTCACCATCCCACGCGCTAACGCCGCTCTCCCGCTCCTCTTGCGCATCCTCCTGTTACTCGTCGCCTGCCTCCTCGCTGACGAACACCCTCTACTCCCGGTCCCTTTACCTGACCTAGACTAGTCGCGTCCCGTAAAATACTGTTGTACGCACCGCATCGTGCCCCGTCCATCTGAGAATTTGTGTTGAAAGCTGACTCCGTCTTCGCGGGTGCATGGTTCTCAAGAGGAACCCGAAGTGTGTGATGCGCGCGTGTGAACGAACGCTCATTTCGGGAGGGTGGTACACGCGCCAGCATGCGGAAACGCCCATTCAGCTTTGTCGATCCCACTATTAACTCGAGTTCTCCCAGCCGACCCGCGCGAAGCCTGCCTGCCTGCCCGCGCTCGTACGTGGCGTAAGGCGCGCATCCCCATCCGCTGCTGGATCAGCTCCATCCTGGCGACACCCTCTGCTCCCTAAGTTGTGCGCCAGCTATGGCCGCGCGATGTCGCCCCAGCACGAGAAGACCACGGACTTCCTGGTAGGTCCAACCGAGAAGACAAGGCGTGGAACGCTGGGCTCGTCAGTGGCCGCGCGAGTTGCGGCCTACACCCACCCGGAGGACCATCACAAAACCCCACGCACTGACGTCGGAGCCCGCAAGGCTCCTTACGCGACGACAGCGCGAAACGCGAACGTAACGGTCCCTGCTCCTTCTCCCGAAAATATATTGCTACGCGCTCTCCGCCTCGCCCTGCGCCTCTACGCCCGAGCCTCGAACCTGCATCCTCGACGCCCGCGGCCCACGCTTAAATACGATGCCCTGCAGGCCCTACTCGTCAGCGTCCCCTCTCGACAGCTTCATCATGCAGACTCGCAACCCCGCCAACCCTCAAAAATCCGCCGCTTCCACCGCTCGCTCTGCGAGCACGAAGCTTCACGCCAAACCGCGCCCTCTGGAAGGCCATACTGCGTCGAACCCGCATGTCAGCGAGTCCCCCCTCACGGACGTGTCCTGTGCGTAATACGTCTCGCCCCCATGTCCTGCTCCACACAGCTCTAACGGTCCTCGGGACCCTCCCGACCATCTAGCTCCCAGCCCGCTCACGCTCGACGCGTCACTGCCCGCCCAAGCCTGCGAGGACGGCCGGGCGCAGCCGCCGACGGCTACGGCCCTCAAAACGGAGGAGAACTCGCCCACACCCTCCCGCTCTGTCACGGAGAACGCTCCGCTCCACTCGACGTCGCTCAGCACCCGCGACCACCCTGTGAGCAGCGTCACCAACAATGCCACCATCGGCGGCACGCTGGAAGGCGGCGTGGAGGAGCCGGGCCACCCGCCTGTCTTCTCCAAGCTCCGCAAGTCCACCACCAATCAAAGGAACCAAGTCGCGCGCAAAGCCACGCCGCGCCCGCCCAAAAAATCGGCGAAGAGCAACACGGACGTGCAGCCTGATCGCAAGGACGCGACCGTGCCCCCCGCTGCGCCCACCGCTACCGAGCCCGCATCGGGCGTCGTTCCATCTGTACGTCCTCTTATCAACCCTCCCCCGCTCCCAGCCCTCCCGGAGCACCTCCTGTGTGCGTGCTAACCTACGCCCCTCAGAACGCGCTGCAGCTGGAGACCATCGCGGCAGACCTGGCAGAGCGTTTCTTGCATTGAACCCCTTGTTTATATGTATGGTCCAATGCAAGAAACTACAGGTACATGTTCCTTGCATTGATTCTCTGTCAGTTGCTTCCGCAATGCAGCTTCGCATCAGGTCTGAGTCTTAAATATGCTGATGCTTGACTATATATGGAAGGACGCATCAGATAAGTTGGGTTTATCGCGAAATACCCCGCCCAGCACACATAAATGCAAGAAATATTGTAAATTATCATCAATGGCAGCTTAATAATATAGTACATCAAGATTGACTGCTGAACCTTGTCTGAATATCTGACAGCGCGTTACCCACGTAGTCAAAGCAGCGCATGCAAACCACGTGGCGTCTTTTCGTACGTAGCGCCGGGCGGCCGCCTCACATTCGATATCGCTACCGTACGGGGTATTATGCTACGTAGAATAGAGCAAGCATTGAGAGAAGGGCCGGTTGCAATGCTAGAGACAAAGAACGTACCGTTTTTCCGCTTGCGCCGCTTCGTTTGGGACTCTGCATCATCCGGGGCATTATTCTCGTCTTCGTCGTCGCCGGCGCGGGCGCGTTTGATGCTAGATGCGAGTTAGTACATCAAGAACACATACTCTGAGGGAGATAGATGCCAAGTACTTACCCTGTCGTGCGTTGGGCGTTGAGAACTTCGCCGAGGACCCAATTCACGTCGACCAGGGCGGTAAGCCACTCCGTCTCGTCCGCGGCGTTGCGAAGCCCCACGAGGGATGCAAGAATAGTGAGAAATCCATTGCGGCCGCTCTTGAACAGCGAACTCCAGTCCCCAGTGCCTCCACTGAGGGGCTTGCCGCCTTCGACCAGACGCCAGGACGGATTTATGGCAATCCACCACTTCCACCACTGGGAAGGATAAGCGTCCTTGTTCTTGGAGACGATACGGTACTTGCGGGCGTTCTGGATCCACAGCGTAATGTCTGCAGGTCTATGGGTGGTGGGAAGGCCGGGTTTCTGATAATGAACGCCGTTAGAGAGTCTATGCATATAGAAATGAATACGGACATACCGTTTCTTCGAAACCACGGGCCCGCTCAAGATCCCACCAAGCCTTGAGAGTTGATAACCAAAGTTGACGGTGGGCTGTAGGAAGATCCTCCGCTGCGAGGATGGAGTACTGCTTCTCAAGCCATGCGGGGGCACCATTAGTGCACGGAGCGGACGTTGATGCCGTGCTGGTACTACCGGCGGACGCAGCAGACGTGGGGGAAGCGGGTGTGTCTGAACTTGGTTGAGCGCCGCTCGCGAAAGAGCGTGTACGCTGTGATATCGAGTCTTCGCCTCGAGTTGCTGCGTCTTCGTTATTCTGAGAGCTTCCGCTGAGGACAGGGCGCGATTTCGAGGGCCGCTTCGTCTTCGCCGGCTTCTTGAACATAGTATCCAGCCTCAGATCAGCGAACATCTGCTCTCTTTCGACCACATTGTTCTCCCGGTCCAGTTCTATCTCTTCCATGTCCCGCAGCCGCCTAATCTCAGCCCTACGCTCGGCGCCCGTCAGAGCATACACCTTGCTCTTCAGTACAGCGCGAACACCTTGCGGACATTCCTCTTCATCCGAAGAGGCCGGAGAGGGAGAGCGAGAAGGCGGCGCAGAAAATGCCGCCTCGTGTTCGTCTTCATTGCCCACGCCTGGTAAGGAATCTTCATCACTGTCGGTGGATGGGCCGCTTGGTTGGCTGACTGGAGGATTATTGGTGGGGACCGCGATCGGATGCGAAGTGGGCGTGTTCGACAAGTTGTCGACTCCTCCGGATATGTCAGGCGCCGGGCGCTGATCCGCGCTTGAGGATGCAGGCGCTGATGATGGAAGTCAACACGTGGCTCGCATGCGTAGGGAATCAACTTTACCGTCGGTCCCGTTTGTCTCTGCGTCTTTCGTGCATTCTTTCACGAATCTCACGAACTGACCACAGAAATTCTTCCTGAAGCCGGGGGCGTCCCACTCATCGAATCGCTGAGGTACGATATCGTTCGTCTTGCCGATATTCACTGATTTGCACAACCAGGATTCGCCTTGCGCCATACCACCGATCAGCGTAACACACGTGAAGCCGGTGTACTCGCTGATCAGGTTGAGCAATGGGGTTACGACCTCAGCGAGCCTATCTCTGGCCCTTCGTTTGCATCAGGTCAGTGGAATGTCTGTGGATAATATGGTCAAAAACTTACTTGCTTCTTTCTTCCGGGTCGGTCGACGGCAACCCCGACAGAGCTGCGTTATGAATTGCAAGCTCTGCCTCGTGTCTCTTCTTCGCGGCTTCCATGTAGTGATCTTGTATTTCCTGTTCTTCCGCTTCGAAAAGTACCTTGGCCATTCTGTTGCGCTCTCCGATGTTAGCCTTGTTGGCACACGCGGCGGTGACGGCAGCGGCGTTCTCGCTGGCGTACAACATGTGGGCGGGCAGCCTCTTTGGTGCGTTACCTGTGGGCCTCCTCAAAGCCCCTAAGACCTCCTTCCATGGATTTCTGTCGGTGGTATGGGCGTGGGATTGGCGCCACTGAAACCACCCCGGAATTGCCTGAAAACGGTCAGAATGTCATATCCTGTCTACTTTCAGCTTGCTTACATTGTTCACACTTGCCACCACCGTCTCTTCATCGTTGTCTCCATAGACATCTAGGTCTTGCCAGGTGAACGCTCCCCAGAGTCCCACACGAACGTGATACCAAAAGTCCCCTAAGCGCTTGTTCTTTCCGCGCGAACCCTTCGTTTTGTCGATCTTAAGGTATTCGACATACATTGACTCCATCCAGACTAAAGCCTCCCCTCGGAAGCGTCCTTGATTATCGGCTTTCTTGCCTTTCGCAGCTTCTCTTTCAGCGCGGGTCTTAGATCTTGCTTTCGGGACTTGAGCAAGATCATGAGCATCCCGCCCAGCTTCCTCATTGCTTTCGTCCACACCGTCGGCCGTGGCACTCGGTTCCTTGTTGGTCTGTTGACATGGAGCTCGAACGTAAGTTCTTCTGTAAATTTTCGCGTTTGGCTGGCACTCACATCACTGAGCCCCTCAGACGGCTCTTCCTCCTCGGACCTCATCTCTATATCGCGCTGTTGATCCCCCGCTAACGCGTCGGTGACGTCTGCAGGGGTTTTCATTGCTTCATACGCGTCGTTCACCGCAGGAGACGCGTCGACGGGGGCGACGAACGCGTCGACCTGTTGCGCATTGATGTCAACAGTTCCCGGCTCTGTCGCCGGGACGGCGGCAAGAACGCCAGTGATGTTGTCGCTTGGAGGCATTTAGGATAGAGCAGCAAGACAAAGACCTCGCCAACGCTGAGCTAGGGCAAGGGGAAGTGAGGGGGAGGGACTACGAGCTTCGAGGGAAGATCGCGAGAGTTTCGACGCTGCGGTGTCGCTCGAATCCCCCAAATTTTCAATCACTCTGGGAACCTCTCACATGGCACTTTGAACGGGAAGCTCCCGCTTCAGATAGATAGATTACTTCTGGTTGGCCCGCTCAAGAGCGGGACCAGACCCATATCTGTAAGGTGAGCCGCCTCCCTTTTCGATCCCTTTTTGATGAGAAGACTGACTTTGATGATCTAGTATAAAAACCTTTCTCGGAGCACTCGTACCACCCATACTCCTTTCCCCCCAACCACCACCATGATCATTGACCCCCCCTCCGCTGCCAACACTCCTACTCCGCCTCCCTCTCCCTCTCCCTCTCCCAGCCCGTCTCCCTCTGTTGGCTCTTCTCCCTCTCCACCGCCTCCTACCATCCGCCGCATCCCACGAAACAGAAGCTACGTCACGTTGCCCACACCGCCTGCCGCCGCCGCCGCCGCCGCCGCCGCCGCTCCGCTCACCGCCGCCGCGATGCCTCCCGCCGTGCACAACGACGTCCCTTCCATCGAAGAGTTAATGCGCGTCATGCGCTTCTTACAGATAAAGTGCGTTGGCGGTTACGACATTTCATGTATTTGGCCGCCGACGGACTTTAGCGGGATTCCTCTTACCCCAGTCGCGCCCACCAATACGATGGGCGACCAGCTCGCATCCGAGCTGGATCGCTCGTCGGCGGCCTCTGCCCATGATTCGACCGTCTATCCACCCACGGCGCCATCCTCGCCCGTCTTGCGCCCCACATCGGCCTCTTCTCGCGCCGCTCGCCCCGCGCCCGTCGCGCCCGCCGCTCGCCCCGCGCCCG